>JADRCD010211733.1:54656-65404 GCA_019843815.1 Montemys delectorum | reverse complement strand
ACACACACACACACACACACACACACACACACACACACACACACGGATACATTCCCACAATTACATACTTGCATACCCATCCATACTTGCATATGCATCTGGAGCAAAGGACCAAGCACCAGTGCAGAAAGAACTCACTCATTCTGGATGAAAAATGGAACTCCAAACTTTATTACAAAGAGAAAGAAAATGCTAAATGCTAAATGAATTGAACCCATATTTCTTTTAATATGATTAAGCCTGCCTTGTCTGTACCATGTGACCTGTCCTGTCCCATGGTAAGGAGACACCTACCTGCTCCTTCGGCTCTCTGCAGCATCTTCTTTTTTCCTCTTTCCCTCTGCATTCTGCACATTGCTCTCTTAGTATTTTATGTTACCTCTAGTTTCTAATCCCATTCTGTATTCTCCTTCTAATATAAAATGTGCTCTGTTTAAATCTTCTCCTCAGCTCAGTTCCTCTCTCAGCTCAGTTCTTCTCACCTCCATTCCTCTCACCTCAGTCCCCCAGTTCTGACTCTTCTCTTTGTCTTTAGCCTTTAAACATCTTTGAGAATACATGATCACATGTTAAAAAGTTCATCAAAATTTCACACAGAAAATCAAATCATAAATTGAAATAGAACTTCACAACAGAGAATGTTTACATGCATATCCATAGGTTCATCAAAAGTTTAAAACAATAAGTAAAGTTTTGTATAGATAACCCAGTCAATATTTTATCTTTTGTCCTAGCACCTATAATAAAGTGTTAGTCCCCTTTTTATGACTCTTGGTTAATTGTTTTACAATCTCTTGGAATGTGCTTTGAGTAGGAGAAAGTCTGATTATCATCTAAGAGCAATAAACTGCTGATATTTGGGAGACTGGCAGAGTTCTCACTGCAGTTTTGACTATCAGAAAAGGACTTAATAGCAGTTCCATTATAAAAGAGCTTAATAATCACAGATAGAATTTTCAAAATTCAAATCTAGACACTATTGTGGATGCCAGCAAGTACTGGATGATAGGAGCCTGATATAGCTGTCTCCTGAGAGGCTCTGACAGTACCCAACTAATATAAAAGTAGAGTCTCACAGCCATCCATTGGACTGAGTACAGGGTCCCCAATGAAGGAGCTAGAGAAAGGACCCAAGGAGCTGAAAGTTTTTCAACCCCTTAGGATGAACAACAATATGAACTAATTAGTACCCTCAAAGCTCCCAGGAACTAAAACACCAACCAAAGAGTACACATGGTGGGACTAATGACTCCAGGAACATATCTATAGTAGAGGATGGGTCAGTCATCAATGGGAGGAGAGGCCCTTGGCCCTCTGAAGGTTCTATGCTCCAGTGTAGGGGAATACCAGGGCCAGTAAACAGGAGGGTGGGTGAATAAGGGGAGGGAACAGGAATTTGCTTTAGTTTTGGTTTTTTTTATTTTACTTTATTTTATTTATTTTTTGGAGGGGAACCTGGGAAAGGAGATATTGTAAATAAAGAAAACATCTAATAAAAAAATAAATACTTATAGGATCATCATTAAGACTTAAGTCATCTACTTGTCTATATCGCATCACTATAAGACATTGCATCTTCATGGATCTGCAGAGATCTGCTCCAAAAGGGGTGTGCTATTACTTAGTGATTGTTATATGTGTATAATAATAACAGGAAAAGCATATTAGTAGCAGGAGTCATTCCTAAAATTAGTCCCTTATTGACTTGCTTCATAAGGGCTCACATGTTGCAGATTATATAATAATCCAAAACAGGCCATTTCAGTTTGATCAAATACTAGTTATTAGCTTTTCTTATTATGGCTTCTGACAGACCTGAAAAGAAATGCCTCCTGTCACATTATAGTCAAAACACCAAATGCTCAGAACAAAGAAATAATTTTAAAAGCAGTGAGGGAAAATGGTCAAGTAACATGTAAAGGCAGACCTATCAGAATTACACCAAACTTCTCACTAGAGAATATGAAAGCTAGAAGATACTGGACAGATGCCATACGAAGCCTAAGAGAATACAAATGCCAGCTCAGGTTACTATACCCAGCAAATCTCTCAGTTACCATAGATGGGGGAACCAAGATATTCCATGACAAAATCAAATTTACATAATATCCACAAATCTAGCCCGAGAAAGGATAATAGATGGAAAACACCAAAACAAGGGAAACCACACCCTAGAAAAACAAGAAAGAAATCTTCTTTCAACAAACCCAAAAGAAAATAGCCACACAAACATAACTCCACCACTAACAACAAAAATAACTGGAAGCAACAATGACTATTCCTTAATATATCGTAAATATACCTCAGACTAAAAGGCTGGAAAACAATTTTTCAAGAAACAGGTCCTAAGAAACAAGAATAGCCATTTTTATATAGAATAAAATCAACTTTCAACCAAAAGTTATCAAAAAAGATGAAGGACATTTCATTCATTAAAAGAAAAATCTACCATGATCAACTCTCAATTCTGAACATCTATACTCCAAATCCAAGAGCACCCATATTCATAAAAGAAACTTTACTAAAGTTCAAAGCACACATTTTACCTCACACAATAATAGTGGGAGACTCCAACACCCCAGTATCAGCAATGGACAGATCATGGAACAGAAACTAAAGAGAGACACAATGAAACTAATAGAAGTTATTGACCAAATTTATTTTATCAGATATTTATATATTATTTCATTCTTAAAAAAAAAAAGAGTATACCTTTTCCACACCTCAGGGTACCTTCTCCAAAACTGACCATATAATAGGTCCCAAAAAGACCTCAACAGATACAAGAAGATTGAAATAATTCCATGCATACTATCAGAGCACTACAAACTAAGGCTGGTTTTTAATAACAACAAAAACAAAGGAAAGCCCACATACACATGGAAGCTGAACAACTCTCCATTCATTGATAACTTGGTCAAGGAAGAAATAAAGAAAGTAATTAAAGACTTTTTAGAATTTAATGAAAATGAAGATACAACATATTAAATTTATGAGACAATGAAAGCACTGATAAAAGGAAAACTCATAGCTCTACATGCCTCCAAAAAGAAACTTGAGAGAGTGAGCATACACTAGCAGCTTGACACTACACTTGAAAACTCTAGAAGAAAAAGAAGTAAATACACCCAAGAGGAGTAGATGGCAGGAAATAATCAAACTTAGGGCTGAAATCAAATGAATAGAAACAAAAATAAGTATACAAAGAATCAACAAAACAAATATCTAATTTTTTAAGAAAATCAACAACACAGATAAATCCTTAGCCAGACTATCCAGAGGGCACAGATACAGTATACTAATTAAACAAGTCAGAAATAAAAAGGGAGATATAACAACAGAAATTGAGGAAATTCAAAAAAATAATCAGATTTAACTACAAAGCCTATATTCAACAAAACTGGAAAATCTTGATAAAACAAACAATTTTCTAGACAGATACAAAGTACCAAAGTTAAATCATGATTAGTTAAATCATCTAAAGAGTCCCATAACCAGTAAAGAAATATCAGCTGTAACTAAAAGTCTCCTAGCCAATAAGATCCCAGGATCAGAAGGGGTTAGTGTATAATGCTATCAGACCTTCAAATAAGACCTAATACCAATTCCCTTCAAATTATTCCACAACATAGAAACAGAAGGAATGCTACGAAATTCATTTTATGAAGCCCCAGTTACACTGATAGCAAAACCACAAAAAGGTACAGTCAAGAAAGAACTTCAGACCAATTTCCCTTATGAATATCAATGCTAATATACTCAATAAAATTCTCACAAATGGAATCCAAGAATACATCCAAACAATCATTTACCACAATTAACTTAGCTTCATCCTAGGCATGCAGGGATGGTTTAGTATGTGGAAATCCATCAATGTAATCTACCACACTAACAAACTCAAAAAAAAAAAATCCACATGATCATTTCATTAGATGCTGAAAAGGCATTTTACAAAATTCAGCATCCCTTCATGTTAAACTTCTTGGAAAATTCCGGAAATCAAGGCCCACATCTTAACATACTAAAAGTAATATACAGCAAACCAGTAGCCAACATCAAACTAAATGGAGAGAAATTTGAAGCAATCCCACTAAAATCAGGGACTAGACAAGACTGCCTGTTCTCTCCCTATTCAATATTGTACTTGAAGTTCTAGCTATAGTCATTAGACAACAAAAGGAGGTCAAACGGATCCAAATTGGAAAGGAAGAAGTCAAAATATCACTATTTGCAGATGATATGATAGTATACTTAAAGGACCAAAAAAATTCCACCAGAGAACTCCTAAACTTGAAAAACAACTTCAGCAATGTAGCTGGATATAAAATTAACTCAAGCAAATCAGTAGCCCTCTTCCACTCAAAGGATAAATGGGCTGAGAAAGAAATTAGGAAAACAATATCCTTCACAATAGTCACAAACAATATAAAATATCTTGGTGTGACTCTAACCAAACAAGTGTATGACAAAAACTTCAAGTCTGTGAAGAAAGAAATTGAGAAAGACCTCAGAAGATGGAAAGATGCTCATGGACTGGCAGGATTAATATTCTAAAAAGGGCCATCTTGATGAAAGCAATCTACAGATTCAATGCTATCACCATCAAAATTCTAAATCAACTCTTTATAGACTTAGAAAGAGCAATTCTCAAATTCATTTGGAATAACAAAAAACCCAGAATAGCAAAAAGCGTTCTCAACAATAAAAGAACTTCTCTTAGAATCACCATCCCTGACCTCAATCTGCAGTACAGAGCAATAGTAATAAAACCTGCATGGTATTGGTACAGTGAAAGGCAGGCAGACCAATGAAGTAGAATTTAAGACCCAGAATGAACCCACAGACATGTGGTCACTTGAACTTTGACAAAGTAGCTAAAACTATCCACTGGGAAAAAGACAACATTTTAAAAAAATGGTGCTGGTTCAACTGATGGTCAGCATTTAGAAAAATGCAAATTGATCCACTCTTACCTCCCTGTACAAAGCTCAAGTCCAAGTGGATCACAGACCTCAACTTAAAACAAGATATACTGAATCTAATAGAAGAGAAATTGGGAAAAAGTCTTGAACACATGGGCACAAGGGGAAATTTTCCTGAACAGAACTCCAAAGGCTTATGCTCTAAGATCAACAATAAAGAAATGGGACCTCATAAAATTGCAAAGCTTCTGTATGGCAAAGGACACTGTCAATAGGAGAAAAATGGCTACTAACATATTTGGAAAAGATATTACCAATCCTATATCTGATAAAGGGCTAATATCCAATATATACAAAGAACTTAAGAAGTTAGAATCCAGAGAAACAAATAATAGTATAAAAATTGGGAGCAAAGCTAAACAGAGAAATCTCAACTGAGGAATCTTGAATGGCCCAGAAGTACCTAAAGTAATGTTCAATATCCTTAGTCAACAGGGAAATGCAAATCAAAACAACCATGAAATTCCACCTTACACCAGTCAGAATAGCTAAGATCAAAACCACAGGTGACAACACATGTTGGAGAGGATGTAGAGAAAGAGGAACACTCATGCATTGTTGGCAGGATTGCAAGCTGTTACAACCACTCTGAAAATCACTCTGGTGGTTCCTCAGAAAATTGGACATAGTACTGATTACCTGAGGACTCAACTATAGCACTCCTGGACATATACCCAGATGTCTAACATTTAATAAAGACACACGTGCTACTATGTAAATAGCAGCTTTATTTATAATAGATAGAAGCTGGAAACAATCCAGATGTCCCTCAACAGAGGAATGGATTCGGGAAATATGGTACACTTAAACAATGGAATACTACTCAGCTATTAAAAACAAAGACTTCATGAAATTTGCAGGCAAACAGATGGATCTTGAAAATATCAGCCTGAGTGAGTCACAATAAAATACACACACTATGTACTCACTATAAGTGGATATTAGCCCAAAAGTTCAGAATACACAAGATATAATTCAAAGACCTTATGAAGCTCAAGAAGAAGGAAGACCAAACTGTGGATGCTTCAGTACTTCTGAGGAGGGGGGAATAAAATACTCACAGGAGGAAATACGGAGACAAAGTGTGGATTAAAGACTGAAGGAAAGGCCATTCAGAGACTGCCCCACCTGGGGATCCTTTCCATATACAGTTGCAAAATCTGAAAGCTATAACAGATGCTGGGAAATGCTTGCTGATGGGTGCATGACATGGCTTCTGAGAGGCTCTACCAGAGCCTGATGAATACAGAGGTGGATGCTTGCAGCCAGTCATTGGACTGGGCATAGGGTTCCCGATGGAAGCATTAGAGAAGTGACTGCAGGAGCTAATGGGTTTTGTACCCCCATAGGGCAAGCAACAATGTCAACCAGTCAGATCCCTCCTCCCCCTAGCTCCTGGGGACTGGACCACTAACCAGAGAGTACAGATGGAGGGACCCACGGCTCCAGCCACATGTGCGGCAGTGGATGGCCTTGTTGGACATCAATGGGAGCAGCGGCCTTTGGGCCAGAGGTAGCTTGATGCCCTTGTGTAGAGGAATGCCAGGGAAGGAAGTTGGGAGTGGGTGGATGGGTTGGGAAGCACTCTCATAGATGCAGAGGTTTTCCAGAAGGGGGACCTGGAAAGAAGATAACATTAGAAATGTAAATAAAGAAAATATCCAATAAAAACCCCTAAAAATATGCATCACATCTTTATGCATACATAGTCATTTCATATATTCATACAAATATGTATTTTAAATAAGTTCATACATGATGACCGAGTATAAAACACTTTTAGGAAGTCTTATTTTGAAATCTTTTAAAAATATATTATTAAAGAGGATGCAGTTTTTTAGACATACTCTTCTTAACATTAATATAGATAAAATTATCCCCCTATACACAAATGAATAAATAAAATTACCCATTATGACTGTGAAGATACCAAATATCACTTTCTATACATTTGTGGAAGCTTATATTCAGCAACTGAAAACACATAGAAGCCATTAAGCGGTATCTTGGTGTTTGACAGTACTTAGAGGAAGCTATAACCAAATCCTTGAATGGGAGTCAATTTAACTGACCGTTGAAGCAGCACAAAATAAAGAATGATGAAATTGTTTGAGTCAGAATTTCTGAGACTTAACTGAAAACTAATTAGAAAAACAGCAACACTAAGGACTTTAATCTAGTTAATCAAAGCTCAAAGTGTGATGCTGAAACTTTCTCACATATAAAATTAGATATTCCCTACAGAATTATGTAAAATGTAATGTAATATTTATTTTTTAATAATAAATACATAAAGTCACAATAGCATTTATGCATATTCCTAAATACAAATAAAACATAAAACCCATGAGTCTAACATTATACTCATTGCAACTGAGACTATCACCACTTCCTTGTCCTAGGTTTAGCTTGTTGATCCTTCCTGATCCTCCTCATCCACACTTTCTCCCCATTCTACAAGATCAAGCTTAGCTCCCAAATCTAGTGCCCCATCTTTGTCTTGCCATCCTCGCCTTCACTGAAACAAACCCCAAGGCTTCTAGAAGGACCATCCCAAATTACCATGATCCGCAGTCCTTTTTGCACTGTACACAAACTTACTATCAAGCTAAATCGCCCACATATGTAAAGAAGGCCCAACCAGCTAAATCTTCATTACACTCCCTATCAATGTACATTCCACAAACCACAAGATCTACCCAGATTCCCACATGCAGTGTCCTACTCTAGTACTTGCCCAGTCACCTACACCAAATCAATTTCTTGGCTTTTAGACCTTCCTTAACAATCTCTCAAGATAGAGGTAAATCCCATGCAATTATCATTCTACCACACAAGATCTAACCACAAACTCCAGGCTTGGACTAAGAGGCATATCCTTTTTACTTGAATGTCCTCTGTCCACTTGATTCATTCACCCAAGCTCTTTTTAGCTTCTAGGCCTAACTTCATGGATATCCACTCTTATGCAACAAATTGCTCTGGCCATATCAGAATTGCGGTTAACCAAAGAAGGCCATTGATCAAAAACCATTGTAGAAGTATCAACAATATGAGAGATCAAGCCAGTACCCTTTTCCAAAATATATAAGTCCCGTTGAAATATTTGTCAATGGGAATTACAGAATGAACCTCAAAATACAGCACTTGAAAGAATAATTACAAACTTCATCAAAGAATTCAGAGTTTAAAGGAAATACAAAGCAAGAACTTAATAGAATTTAGGAGAAAGAACTTACAGAGAAATAAAAAATTAATGTGTGAGAATTGCCCAAAAATGCATAAACACCAGGTTAGTTGAAATGATGAAGGCAATTCAGGATTTGAGAACAGAGTTCAATAAATAAAAAGAAATACTGCAGAGGGCTTAAGCTAAAGTTAAGATGGAAATTAAAAATCAACAAATCAAATAGAAAATCAAAGGAAAGCCTTCCAGTTGAATGAATCAAGCAGGTGATATAATATTAGGACTGAAAAAGAGGGAAGAAAATTTAGAAAACTAAACAAGAAATATAAATTAAAACACACACTCATAATCACACAGGAAATGAACACAGAGAAAATTTAGGAGAGCATAAGAAACAAACAAATAAAAAAAATTTTGTTGGATAATAATCATACATCAAAGAGAAAAATCCCAAACCTTGTCATAGATCAGATGTTCAACAATAGTAAAGAAGAAAATTCCCCCAAATGAAGGAAACACAAACCCATACAAAAGGAAGCACACAGAACACCAAATAGACAAGAACAGAGAAGAAAGTGTTTGTAGCTTATCATAGTGAAAAGATCAAGTATACAAAAAACAAAAGGTGTATTGAGAGCTGTAAGAGGAAAAAAATTACAAGTCACCTATAAAAGAAAGAGTGAGGGACCTCGGCCTTGTGAGGGTTTTGTGCCCCAGTGTAGGGGAATGCCAGGGCCAATGGGTGGGAGAGGGTGGGGGGACAGGCATTGGGAGGGGGGAGGCAGAAGGGGTTTGTTCTTGTGTTTGTTTGTTTGTTTGTTTGTTTGTTTGTTTGTTTTGGAGGGGAAAATGGGAGAGGGAAAGTGTACATGTGAATGAAGAAAATACCTAATTAAAAAAAAAAAAATCTATCAGAATAAGAGCAGATCTCCTCCCCCACCCCTCACTCTCTCAGGTAATTAAACTAATTTTAAAAGCTAATTAAACTAATTTGTAAAATTAATTTAAAAATACACTGCTAGGTTCAAAAACAAGAGTAACATCAGTCCATTTGCCTAAACTTCAAAGGATGCATATCTTCTCAGCAGCACATCAAATGTTTTTAAAAAAACAAAAACAAAAACAAAAACAAAAACAGAAAAAAACACATTCTGAGACACACACACATACTCATACGCGAAGATCTTCGCAAATTTATAAAGATGTAATAGCTCCCTGTGTCATAGCTAAGCATTTTGTATTAAAAATTAAGGTTGACTAAATAAAAAATACTAAATATCAAATAGTAAATAAAAACAAAACCATGGTGATTAAAAAAGAAAAAAATCTTGTTGCTGAATAATGAATGATTCAAAGAAGAAATCAAGAACTAACAGAACAAAACAAAATTTCTGGAAGTAAATGAGAATTAAATACAACACAACATCTGAAACTTCTTGGATTTTTCATTGGCGGCATTTATAGAGACACTTAGATAATAAGGTTGTATTAATGAATTTATAAGTCCCTTGTTGAAGTGGTAACATCATAGTATTATTGAGAGCTTTTTTAAAATAAGAGATAGGCATAAGCAGGTTAATATCATTCTACATTTATGACTGACAGCTATATTTCACTGCACCTCCTCCTTTATTCTCCCTCTCTTTGCATATCTTCTCAGCAGCTCACCCAAGGTTTTTTTAAAAACAAACAAACAAACAAACAAACAAACCACATTCTGAGACACACACACATACACATATGGGAAGATCTTTGCAAAATTATAAAGATGTAATAGCTCCCTGTGTCATAGCTAAGCACATTTGTGTTCTCTGTGCACAAAGAATAGAAAAATGAATTTCTCAACATGTCTCTGCTAATGTAATGTTATGTTCTCACACATATGGCAAGAGATGTATGGAATGAAAGTAGTAGCTAAAATAAGTCCTTCTATACTTGTTTAACTATGTAATATTCACTTTGAGACACAAATAGCCAATATATTGTATCATCAATAATCATAACCTAAATAAATACAGCTGCAACAATAGAGATGTGGTTTCTACCAAAAAGGACGACAGCTGCAATAATGAAGATGCTATTTCCTTGGTTCTAGTGCAAACATCAGACAGTACTGCACTGGGGCAGGTTTTAAAGAAAGGCAACTATTTCTTTAGGTTTGGTAACTTTTTTTCTAGATTTTCTTGATAACATTTTTCTGAGTTTTGGAGCTAAAACTTCTAATCCTATTGTTCTTAGGTCAGGTAATTTCATATTATCTCAGATTGCCTTGAAGTTTTGTGTCAGAAAATTTTTTAGATTTATCATTTTTTTGACTGATGTATCAATTTCTTTTATTGAATCTTCTAAACCTGAGATTTTTCTCTTCCATTTCCTATATTGGGTTGGTGATGTTTTCATCTGTTGTTCCTGTTATCTTTCCTAGGTTTTCCATCTTCAGGACTCCTTCAGTGTATGTTACTTTACTGCTTCCATTTCCTCTTTCAGGCCTTACACAGTTTTCTTTCTTTCTTTCTTTCTTTCTTTCTTTCTTTCTTTCTTTCTTTCTTTCCTTCTTTCTTTCTTTCTTTCTTTCTTTA
>JADRCD010211733.1:0-45417 GCA_019843815.1 Montemys delectorum | reverse complement strand
CAGTAAGTGACAATTACCTTTTCTTAATATCTTAATATGAAAATTAAGATTACTAACAAATCCTAAGCGATTGAAATCCAAAAACATGAGGAATTAGAAATTTTTTGATTGTCATCCAATGGTCTCTCTATTTTGGTAATTAGAGAAATAGGTCCAATATTGTACCATCTATCTATAAGTTCAGCTTGTTTGTGACAGTGTCTTGCTGTGTACAACATAAGGGTCTTGAAATCTTGCTTCTCCTATCTCAGCCTCTCTGTTAGTAGTGTTGTTTATTTCATGTTTCTACACTATACTATGGTTTTCAGAACAGCTTACATATTTCAAAAGTATTTATGTACCCAAGGAAGACATACACAACTAACTTAGGAGGTGGCTTGTAGAAAAGAGAACAACAAAGAGTGAGACTGAATGCTTTGCTTGACATTTGTAGCTCTTGTATCAAGTTTGAAGAAGAGGACTTTATAAGTTACTCTTTCTCTGAGATGAATGCTTCTCCAAATTATCACAGCCAATGAACCAGATTCTTACCCACACCTAATGTCTCTGCCACCCTCCAAGCAGAACCATTGTTCATTGAAACAGTTGGTGAATGACTTTATGGATAGACTGTCTTAATACACACACCATTTCGTAAATGAATGTAGCCTGTTCTCTGTGGCCTGAGAATAAAGTCACTCACTCAAGTCAAATAGCTTTGACCATAGCAGGAAGTTTGTATCCAAAAATTGTGCCTACAATTCATTCCTTGGTGCAGCAGAACTATCAACTTTTAGCTTAGCTATGATAGAAGTAAAAATCCTTTGATGATTTGAGGGTCATTGAAGTACAGCTTTATTACAATGAAATCCAATGTCTAAAAATTGTTCTTATTTTGGGCTTGTACCACAGAAAGAGCCAGGATTTTAAACTCTACTAAATACAAAACAAACAAACAAAAAGACTACATATTTATGTTCATTTAAGAAAATACTAGTAGTGTTTTATTATTTTGAAATATACGGTAATATGTTTGGAGTTATTTGAAATTTATACTGAGAAAAATGTATGTACTTTTAGTATTGCTGTAGACAACCATCTACATAACACTGTTAAATTGATTGTTTTACATCAAACAACTTTTATAATACTCATTTTTATTGTTATAATATTTTATAAATTTTAAGGAATATTACAAATATATTGTAGGTATTGAAGAGGGGGTTTTTGGGAGGAGTTGGGGTACAAAAGGGAAAGAAGAATGTGATTTAATTCTATTTAGTTAAAATATGTTTTTAAACGTTAACAAATTCAGACAAATTGAAATCATGTAACTTTTCTCATAATGCAATAAATAAAATAAAATAAAATAAAAATAAATTTAGAAAATAAAATAATTGATAAATTGGAAAATTTTTTTCAATATTACATTACAACTATATTTTGATACTGTTATAAACTGTCCTATAAATATCTGATATGCAGTTTATCTGATATGTGATCCCCAAATGGGTCTTGATCTATAGGTTGAGAACAAATTTTAAGTTTAAAGCATTTCATAAGCTCCTCATAATTCGATTTTCCTCCAGTTTTTGCTTAGAAATGCAAGCTCAACACATATCTCACCACATCTTTTAGTAAGCTAGGTCTAAGTCTTTAATTGTCTTGTTTTCGTCTTTATTCCAGGGTGTTAATTCATTTTACTGACTCTTTACATTATAGTCTAAGTCACTTATATCTGAAAAAAAAAAAAAAAAAAAAGCCTTCCTTACTTTATAAAAATCTCCTGCGGTTAATGGGATCAGCATAAAGCTACATATACCCTAGAGTTTCCTGTTGAATAAGCCTATTCTTTAACTCCTTTGGAATGTTTGCCCCATCTTGCCCAGAATCTTAGGTTTTAATAAACTTCTTCTATTCACAGATTTCTCAGTTTCACTTGTTACCCCTCTATGATCCTCTAGCTCCAGATATTTGTAGAGACTTTAGATGAAATTAAATGAGTGTTCTTAATGGATTTACTTAGCTCATACTGTCCTTTTCCCTGAGAATAGAAAGGTAATAACTTTGCTCAGTTTTTCTACTTCTACTGAAGTCAGACTGACCCAATCTTCTCTCATGTCCAACAAGCAGAAATGTCGGTGACAGTTCTCCACAGGCAGCATATATAACCCCCTCTGGCAATATTAAAGTCAGCCATCATGGTGGAAGTTTCAAGTTCAGTTGTTTAATTTCTTGAAAGAGCTGTGGCATGCTCTTTCATTGCTTGTTTAATGTCTTATAAATTCCAGCAGTTCAAATGCTGAATATTTTTTGGTCATAGTAGTTTCTTTTCCCTCACATTGTACTATTCTCAATACCCCCCATCCGTATCATGGGTAACAGATGTTTTTCCATTGAAGATTGTAACTGAGGGATATTTTTTTTCACTGAGAGGATGAAGCTTGGCATGATTATGGACATCCTAAGCCAGCCACTCACTTGCTGGTTCTTTAATGCCATTTATGGTTTAGCCAAGATACAGATGTGTTCTATTTCTTAGTTTTCTATTCCTTCCATATTCCAACTGGAAAACCTATTATGAAGAAAAAACTATTATGAACAATACTATTGTTCCCTTTTGTGTAATCATAGCCCACCTGTTTTTGCGTTTTGATCTTATGATGCTATCTTTCATACAATGCTTTTGGTTTTCTGGCTCAAACCTGATCACCAAGAAGAGTCAGGTTCCCAGTATGTGAGTCTACTTTGTGTCCCTGGCTAGTCAGTTTGTGATTCAATCACACAAATATGAACCCGTTGCCTGGCATGTTAGAAGTTTTACATGCAGGGTCCATAGTCAAGCAGAAATGTTGGTGACAGTTCTCTATGAGAAGCCAACTATCCCCGTCTGGTACTAGTAAAGGTAGCCACAATGGTGGAAGATTACAGTCCAGTTTCTACTTAATTTCATGATGTCCTCTAGTCAAAGCACGCACATATAGTATCTTCAGTTCTTCAAGCTTGAAAGTAGTGGTTCTCAACCTTCCTAACGCTGTGACCCATTAATATAGTTGCTTATGTGCACCAGAGGGTCAGTGAGGAGGAATCTAAGGCAAAGACAAAAAAAAAATCCCATTACAAAATACATGCAAACACTCTCATAAAACAAAGACCCATTAACCCACATCATACAGGACAGGACAACTGGACTAGAATTTCCTCCACAGATCCTCGCCATCAGGCTGGTCATTCTCAGATGCATGCTTTGCTACCCACAACCGGGACTTCACGTTCACTTGTCTCCAATTCATCTTCGGTTCTACTATTTCCTTGTTTGGTCAACAATTATTTTGTGTGACAAGATTTTTCCTAGGGAACACTCAAAAGACACAATATAGGTACTACCAATATCCAGCTTAGTAAGCAAATGAGTTTTATTGGGATTGCTTACAGAAATAAGGGTGAAGGATTTCTTAAAGGAGAAGAAATGACTTAAGGAATCAACAAAGTCCACCTCTGTACAAGTGGCAGTTCATAAAAGCTGGAATGTAGAACATAGTTTACAGCCTCCGAGAAGTTCCACAGGTTGAATAATGAATGCCCATATGACTGAATTGGTCTAAACATCTTCCATTAATCTTAGCTAATTTCTGCTTCTGTAAGGCAGCTAGTTGCAGAGCTTCTTTGCAGTTCTTTGCAATTGGCTTATCTGCGAGCAAATCTCAGCAGTCTTTATTGTTTACTCTTGGGAAGGAGGAGTCTAGTGAACCTACTCAGTTTCAGAGAATTTTTGATGCTTTTTTGAGTGTTTTTTTTTTTTCTTTTTGTTTTAAATGGCTTCCTGGCAGGACGGAATATTTCAATTTTTGAGGAAAGTTCTATACAACAATGAACTCCTTGCTGAGAATCAGCAGTGGTAAATTAGTCTTTTCACAAACATATTGAAAACTGAGCTGAAATATAACCAGGTACAGTAATCCTCTCACCTATTTTAGAACCCTACTAAGGTTGGGTTAATTGAAAGCAAAAGTGCCTTACTAAAGTAGCAATCATAAAGTCTGAGTACAGGAACCACCCCATACAGACAAAAAGGGCTACTATTTGGGCCCCCAAGATTGTCAAATGAAAACTTCTGTGGTAGGCTGCCGTCTTACACGTTGTCAAGTGAGGTACCGGAAGCCAAAACAAGCCAAAAAGCATATTTCATTTTTATTGTTCACATGATAAGACTATGGGTTGGGACCCAATTAGTTACTATAGCATATTTCAGTTGTAGGACATAAAGAAACAAACCTGAGAATGAATTGTAAGCTCTCACTTTACTGGCTTCTTTCCATACGACTAGGCATGCTGTCAGAAAATTGCTTTAACCAACGAAACTTTAACCAAAATTCTTACTTGGCAGAAGACACTGCATCCCACAGGAATACAATGCTAGAAACATTTTATCTCATAGTACATTCAGATCATCACTATTATGGACCATAAAGCTTCCAATTGGAAAAGTATTTCTATCTGATTCTGTTTAGCTAGGACAAGCAAAATTTCAGGAAGGACGTCATAGATTGAAGTATGCTACATCACTGCTATTGTTTTATTAAATGGATGTGATGTGTCAAATTGCCTTCTTGAAATTTGTGATGACATGCGTAAATCTGTTTCTGTCAGCTTCAATCAATCAAGAAGGATTTTGTTCATGGTGTTATTCCACAGGGACACATAACCACTGATGGTACTCCTGAGAACAAGTGACTATTGCTAGGCAACAACATTCCAATGCTTTGCCACAAATGCATATCACTCTTTTCAAGTTTCAGGGAATATTGCAGAAAAGATGGTGAAATAATTCAAGAGGTAGAGGAAGGGGCAGAATGTTATATGGCAATTTCTTCCAAATTGAAACATTATATCAAGAAAGTAGGCTACTTAAATGTTAGGAACTTTGAAAGTAAATATCCCAGCATAGGGGTAGGTGAGGGTTCTGACAACTTAAAACTCAAAAAGTAAACAATTAGCAGTCTAAGAAGTTCCCAAAACTAACAAAGTGCACACAGGTTCTTTTTCCAAGTTATAGAAACAATAAGTGACTTCTAAAGAAGAATCACCAAGTAATTAAAGAAAGTAGAAACAGAAGCAACTCTATGACATGAAACATCCCTGAGGTTATGCAAAAAGCTAAAGGGTTGCAAGTTTCATGAATCATGGTCAATGTGATTTTTTTTTTTTTTTTTTTTTTTTTTTTTTTTGGAGATGCCTTTTAAGGAGCTTTTCCTCTTTCTCAGTGATCCAAAGATAGGTCAGATCATACCAGATTAATAGCAGATAAATGCAGGTTTAGAAATCATTGCTCTATGGTGGGTTCACTGGTCCCAAAAAACTGGGCCAAGGAAGTTGGGCATCCAGACTAAGGTAGGAAGGCTTTATAGATCTCAGGTGAGAAGAGATGATGTATATGCCAAGAATTGTGACCGTGACCATATATGATCAGACACTGAACCCCTGGGTTATCATTCTAGAAACACAAAGGCAAGGTGTGATGACTTGTCAGTTATAAGTTTTTGCCATACTAGTGGGGTTGAGAGAAGGAGAGAAGAGGAGGTTTCCCAGGTGTGGGGGCAAGTAGGAATTCCAATCAAACACAATTATTTTTTAGATGTCCATTCTTCTGTAAGTAACCTCTCAGCCACATTCCTGTAAACCATCCCAATATATATCATGTCTTACATGTCTTGATAGAATTATCAGGGAAATGCAAATCAAAACAACCCTAAGATTTCTCACACTAGTCAGAATGGCTAAGATAAAAAACTCAGGTTACAGCAGATACTGACAAGGATGTGGATAAAGAGGAATATTCCTCCATTGTTGGTGGAATTGCAAGCTGGTTCAGCCACTGTGGAAATCAGTCTGGAGGTTACTCAGAAAATTGGACATAGTATTACCTGAGGACCCAGCTATATCCTGGGCATATACCCAAAAGATGCTCCAACATATAACAAGGACACATGCTCTACTATGTTCATAGCAGCCTTATTTATAATAGCCAGAAGCTGAAAAGAACCCAGAAGTCCTTCAACAGAGGAATGAATACAGAAAATTTGGTAAATTTACACAATGGAGTACTACTCAGCTATTAAAAATAATGAATTTATGAAATTCTTAGGCAAATTGATGGTACTAGAAAGTATCATCCCGAGTGAGGTAACCCAGTTGAAAAAGAACACATATGGCACTCACTGAAGAGTAGATATTAGCCCTAAAGCTCAGAATACCCAAGATACAATTCACAGACCGCATGAAGCTCAAGACAAAGGAAGAACAAAGTGTGGATGCTTCAGTATTTCTTAGAAGGAGGAACAAAATACTCATGGGAGTATATACTCAGGCAGACAAGCATGGAGCTGAGACTGAAGGAAAGGCCATCCAGAGACTGCCCCACCTGGGGATCCATCCCATATACAGACACCAAACCCAGACACTGTTGCTGATGCCAAGAAGTGCTTGCTGACAGTAGTTGATCTAGCTGTCTCCTGAGAGGCTCTGGCAGAACCTGACAAATACATAGGCCGATGCTCTCAGACAACCATTGTACTGAGCATGGTGTCCCCAATGGAGGAGTTATGGAAAGAATTCAAGGAGCTGAAGGGGTTGCAAAGGAAGAACAACAATATCAATCAACCAGACCATCCAGGACTCCCAGGGACTAAACCACCAACCAAAGTGTACACATGAAGCGACCCATAGCTTCAGCTGAATATATAAAAGAGGATGGTCTTGGGGCATTAATGGGAAAAGAAGCCCTTGGTCCTGTGAAGGCTCTATGCCCCAGTATAGGGGAATGCTAGGGTGGGGAGGCAGGAGGTGGATGGGGAGCACCCTCATAAAAGAAGGGGGAGGAGTGATGGGATATTGTGTTTCCAGAGAGTAAAATGGGAAAGGGGATAACATTTGAAATGTAAAAAATATTCTAGAAAGAGAGAGAGAGAGAAAGAAAGGGGGAGGGGAAGAAAGAATCATGACTTTGTTACCTCTTTGAAGAAAGTAGAAGTTTTTCATATCTTTCCAGAAAAATTATCACACAAATGAATCATAGAAAAATATTTTCTTCCTTCGTCCAAGAAATAAAAAAAAGTTAAAAGGAAAATGAGAATTAGTATAGATATGCAAAAGGACCCAGCTGATTTTAGTGAAGTCTGCATTCCAGAAAGCCAGTTTACTAACGCCAAACTTAATGAGATTATTCTGGGTTATTTTCATCTGGTGGAAGTGAAGTGTACCACTCTTGCTCAGGGCAACTATTAGTTAAAACAGAATAGAAGGTGAAAAGCCAGAAGCAGAACCAAAAAAGCACTGAGACAAAAATCATAGCCCTAAATAAGTCTCTCTTTTTCCACTCTGTCCATTCCATTATTAAAAACCTACACTCTTTATATGTTATATTAAAATCTATATGTCATATTAAAATTTATATGTCATATTAAAATCTATAGTTACACACCTACTCACCCACGCATCCACCCCACCCCCCACACACAGACAGACAGACAGACAGTAAGACACACATACACACACACACACACACACACACACACAGAGAGAGAGAGAGAGAGAGAGAGAGAGAGAGAGAGAGAGAGAGAGATGATTCAAGAAGAAATAAGTAAAGGATCATCTAAACCTTTTACTTTTGAAATTATTTTTCTTTAGTTTTAAAACATCTTGTAGTCTAAAGACATAAATAAAATACAAATATACAAATATAAAATATAAAAATTTAGCCATAGAGAATGATTTTTATATATAGGAATCAATTTAAATTAGAGTCTAATATTACTCTGATGTAGGCATTTAAATTCTATTGTAGTAGTACACATCTAACAGAATTTTAAGTTCATAGTCAGCTGGGCAGTGGTGGGTCACGCCTTTAATCCCAGCACTTGGGAGGCAGGCAGGCAGATTTCTGAGTTCAAGGCCAGCCTGGTCTACAGAGTGAGTTCCAGGACAGCCAGGGCTACACAGAGAAACCTTGTCTCGAAAAACCAAAAATAAATAAATAAATAAATGAAAATAAAAATAAAAGTACATAGTCAAAATTTGAGTAGCTAGTTACTGAAAGTTTAGTTCTGCATGTATAAGACATTTAGGATAAAATCCTGAGATTAGTAATGCCAATTTCATACTTCTATTAAAGAACTTATTTTACAGTTATAAATGTGCATTAATGAAAAAGATAGTCATCTTCATAAATCTTATTTGTTCCATGTTTTTGTTTGCCATCTGAATGCCCTAGGTAATTTCTCTTGTAGCAGGTATTCTTCAAATAGCAATAATTTTGTATCTCACTCATCTCATTTATCTCTGACTTCTTACACTTTACCTGTTTCTTCCCCTCTGCAATTACGTTCCCAGTGTTTCCAGCAATATAAATATAATGTGTTGTTTACACCACAACAACATAAATATTGTAATATTTGGACTTCATTGAAGACTCAGATTCTTTTTAACAATTAAATAATGACTCTGATATAACTTTCTCTCATATAGATTTCATTAAAATTAGAGGAAGCTGCCTTTAACATTTTATTAAACAACAAAGTAATCAGTTTACCCACGTGATTATTTGACTTTTGAGCACTTTTTTTTCTACCAGAACTATAGTGATATCATCAATTTCAAATATTTAGAAAGAAATATGAACCACTTTGTAATATGTACTCTGAATACTGGATACTCTGAAATAATTGGATACCATAGATTAAACTCTGCTTTCTCCTTTACCTTGGCATAGGTCCTGTAGTTCCTTACTTATTTGGAGCAGATTATTTTGTGATTCCTCTCAGATCTTCACATACTGTCACATGACACTTACCTTTAGCAACTCTCTTATTACAATCAATTGCAGTTGTCCACACTGTTCAGGATTGCCTAATAGCTTCCAGTTTTTAAGAGTTAGAGATAGTTACTATTCATATTCATGTGTGAATAACAGCTCTAGATGCAAAAAGAAAGGGAAGGTATACTTGTTGACTCTACAGTAAAATAGTTTTATGTTTAGGAGAATATAGATTAGCCCTGTGCAATCCCTCCATAACTGTGTTTGCTTCCCAGATATCAAATGTTCTCCTTGAGGGATTAGTCTTATGAATATCTTTAATCTTTCCCTTCACACACTTTTTGTAAACTGTCAAATCTAGCCCAGTTTATACAATCAGTTATCTGGACTGGAGTGGCCATCCCCACCTGTACAATACCAATTGTAGAGGCTTCTTCCAAGGCTTGTATGGCCTGCAATCATTCAAAGATTTCTTTTCTTTTTTTTTTTTTTAGATATTTTCTTTATTTACATGTAAATTTTCCCTTTCCCAGTTTCCCCTCCAAAAAACAAATAAACAAACAAACAAAAACAACAAGAACAAATTTCTTAAGTACTACTTCTTACACCCCAGGTGGTACCCAGATTTCTCATGTTTCTTTCAAAAGTCTAGTCTGGTGAGTTCCCCTGACCTCTCCAACCACTGCATTTCTGGAATCTGTCTGAGGTAATCTGGTTCCTACAATCAGAGTATTAGTTTATTCTTGTCACTAATGCTTTCATTGAAACAGAGAACTATACTTTGATGAGATTGCTCCAAACATATTTTACAAGTCACAGAATTATCCCATGCCACATACAACTATTCCAGTCTACCAGCTCTACCCCAACACTCCAGGATTAGAAGAGGAAGTACATCTTTTATACCAGCCCAGTCCACTTGGACTACTGAACTTTATTTTATCTAAGGAATTTTCAAGTACTAGTTTGTACCTACTCACATTTCTCTCTTCTACCTCAACCTTCTCCTGCCATTACAAACTCAGAACTAAAAAAGTAAGTTCTTATACACAGATCTCATTGTGAAAAGTCCAATACTGTGAAAGTTCATGCCAGTATCTTCTCTCTACAACCTACCAATACCACAGGATTACCAATTGCAATTATCTAGATGAAATCTGGATAATAGAATATGAAGAAATAATCTTAAAATTTATCAGATATTTTAAAGAGTTTAAGCAACACACACACATACACACACACACACACACACACACACACACACACACACACACACACTGCTCCTCAGTGAACCCAAGGAGAAAAATAAGGAGACTAAACATAAGTGATGTCCAAGAAAACACAAATGTAAGACCTGTATGATAGCTGTTCTTGATTGTTTACTTGGCTATATCTTGAATTAACTAAAACTTAAAAATGGAAGGCATACAAGTAAGGGATTTTTGCTTAATTTTAAGTTGAAAGATCTACTTGTAACCCTGATACATAAGGTAAAAAGACACATTGTTAATCTAGGATTTCTGAGCTAGAAAAACCAGCCTGCACTATAGGCCATGCCTTCTGAAATAAAGATGAAATGGAGAAACTCATTATGTCAACAACAATAGAACTCAAAGAAAGGCCTCCAGTAGAATGAATCAAGCAGAAGATAAAATATCAATAATCAAAACTAAAGTAGAAGCCCAGCAGTGGTGGCACACGCCTTTAATCCCAGCACTTTGGAGACAGAGGCAGGTAGATTTCTGAGTTCAAGGCCAGCCTGGTCTACAGAGTGAGTTCCAGGACAGCTAGGGCTATACAGAGAAACCCTGTCTGGAAAAAAAAAACCTAAAGTAGAAGTTCTAGAATAATAAGCAAGGTATCTTAAAACAAATTTTAAAACACATAAAAGGAAGACACAGGGTATGTGGGACACCATGAGTAAACTTAAATCTTCAAATCTTAAGCATAGATGATGGATTTTGATCCAAAATTAAAGTCAAATTGTAGCAAGATCACAGAATAAACTTTCTCAAACTAAAAAAAGTCACACCCATACAGAACACCAAATAGACATCAGAAAGGACAATGTCTACAGCATACCGCATGTAAAACACTAATAAAACTGTATCAAAAGCTCCAAGAGAAATCAAAAACAAAAAACCCACATGATACATGTTAAGGAAGCCCATCAAAATAAGAGCTGATATCTCAATGGGGACTAAAAACCATAATAACATGGTACAATGCATTCTATCTTCTATAGGATCACAAAAAAAAAAAACTAGAACTCAGAAAAGCTGTGTACCATGATTGAAGAAGAAATCTTTCCACAATAAAAACAGTCTAGGACCAAGCTTGGTATAACTCACGGCTAGACTTAGTGTTGGAAGGAGGAGTCATCTGGGTCTCTATGAGTGTAAGGTAACCCTGATTTACATAATGAGTTCCAGGATAATAAATGCTGTATAGAGAAACCCTGTATGAAAAATAAATAAATGGTCAGGCAGAGGTGGCGCACGCCTTCAATCCCAGCAATTGGGAGGCAAAGGCAAGAGGATTTCTGAGTTCGAAGCCAGTCTATCCTACAGAGTGAGTTCCAGGATGGCCAGGGCTACACAGAGAAATCCTGTCTTGAAAAACCAGAAATTAATTAATTAATTAATTAATTAACATAGCCTAAAATGTTATATCTAACAAACCACACCTAATGAACAAAACATTAACAAACAAACACAAAGACAGGAATCCTTAGTTCAGGTAAAAAACATTAAGGATCATAGCAGAGACATTGGGAAGAAATATGAAGTTTTTGTTATTAAACACAAAAGACTATTGAGAAAACAAACAATAACAACAAAAATCAAAAATCATTAATAGTATGACGAAAATCAACACATACTTCAATATTAACTTTCAGTATCAAGAGTCACAATTCTCCAAACAGAAGGCACAGAATGACTATATGGATCCTTAAACAAAATACATCTATATTTTAAATACATGAAATGCATAAAATCACTGCCTTACCATCATAGGATGGCAACTACATTCTAATTAAATGGAACCAGGAAGAAAGCAGGTGTTGCTAACCTAATAGTCGTAAATAAAAAAAAATGACTTCAAGTTAAGTGTAATCAGAGGAGATAAAGAGGGATGCTTCCATTCCCTGGGAAGCTGCTGGCTACTCTGAATAAGGAAGCAGGTAGGTTAACTGTGTCTTTACCTCCTTTTCCTTGCCTCTAAATACATTTCTCCATCTCATCCCCAGCTTTATATCAGACTTCAAGCTGCAATCTCTTCTCTCTCTACCTGCTGTTATTTCCAATATATCACATAGATATTTATTTCAACCTCCCCCTCTAATCCATTTTTTTTTACCCCAGCCACCAACGTTAACAGGCATTTCTAGGAAAAGGACAGATCCCTCTGGTCTGGGAAGCAGGTAGATTAACTGATGATCTTCGCTCCTGTATTCTCTCCTCTACATCCAATCCCCCGCCCTCACTCCCAACTCTGTAACAGACTACTTTCTGAAGCCTTTCCTCTTCTCTGACTTCATCTTCAGGAGATCATAGAAATCGACTCTAACATTCTTCCCTACTCATACTGTTATCACAGCCCTGATTGGAGGAGGTATTTCCTGGAAAGCCATCAGTTAAGCTTGCCAAAGAAGCAGGTAGGCAAAAATCCAATCTACACGCTCTCTCCTCTCATCCATTTCCAAATCCAAAGTCTCTACTGTACCTCTGTACCATACTGTCGGTTATGATATTTCCTTACTATCATCTTCCATTCTCAGGGGACTAAGCAGATATTAGTGGAATAGTCTTTCATTTCTCTCTAGCCATCCCCATTCCTAAGCTTATACCTCTAATATATAGTGTCTTAATTAATGTTATATTGCTCTGAAGAGATAGATTGACAATGGTAACTCTTAAAAAGGAAACAATATAATTGAGGTTGGCCTACAATTTCAAATGTTTAGTCTATTATTATCATGTTGGTACACATGCAAACATAGTGCTGGAGAAGGAGCTGAGAGTTCTGCATCCAAATCCTCTGGCAACTGGAAGACACAGCAATTGTAATTGGCTTGGGTTTTTGAAACTGTCAAGATCACCTCTTATGATATACTTCTTCAACATGGCCATACCTCTTAATATTTTTTCAAATACTGCCACTCCCTGACATTCAAATATATGAACAAAAGTAAAGAATGGAAATATATGAATACAGTAGATCAAAACATGAATTATGTATTTTTTTAAATAAGAGAAATGGGAAATGAAAACTATAGGAACTTGAACAGGCTCAAACTGTTCAGAGACAAGAATTAACAACTAATACAAGAAATGTGAGAGGGAATCTCAGGTATTGAAGACATGATAGAAGAAATGAATACTTTGGTCAAAACAATTTTTAAATCTAAACAAAAAAATTACACATAAAACATTGAATAAACAGCCAGGAAATCTGCCCATTATCAAAAGACCAAATCTAAGAAATATAGGAATACAGGGAGGAGAAGAAACCTAAGTCAAAGGTACAGAAAATATTTCCAACAACATAATAGAAGAAACTTTTCCTAATCTAAAAAATGAGATACCTACTGTACTGGCTAGTTTTGTGTGTCAACTTGACACAGGCTGGAGTTATCACAGAGAAGTGAGCTTCAGTTGGGGAAATGCCTCTATGAGATCCAGCTGTGGGGCATTTTCTCAATTAGTGATCAAAGGAGTAGTGCCATCCCTGGGCTGGAAGTCTTGGGTTCTATAAGAGAGCAGGCTGAGCAAGCCAGGAGAAGCAAGCAAGCCAGCAAGGAACATCTCTCCATGGCCTCTGCATCAGCTCCTGCTTCCTGACCTGCTTGAGTTCCAGTCCTGACTTCCTCTGGTGATAAACAGCCATGTGGATGTAAGCTGAATAAACCCTTTCCTCCCCAACTTGCTTCTTGGTCATGATGTTTGTGCAGGAATAGAAACCCTGACTAAGACAGATTGGTACCAGAAGTGGGGTATTCCTGTGACAACCTGACCATGTTTTGGGGAGGACTGTGGAAGGACTTTGGAACTTTGAGCTAGAAGAGCCACTGTTAAGAACTCTGTGGAATGTCTGTGGGAGCTTGGAAGATCTTGTTGAGAACAGTGCAGAGATGGAGGCCTGGCTTGTGAAATTTCAGAGGGAAGATTAAAGACTCTTATCAGGGCTATGTTGTTTTGATTGTAAAGATTCTGTGGTTCTGGTTAGCTGGGGCTAAATTATCAGCTGTGATTAACAAGATACCAGAACTACTAAAATGAAAACTTTGCATTGCTGGGACTATTGATGCTGGTTAGCTGGAGCTAAGAAATTAGCGGTGATTAAGAAGAGACCAGCATCATTGAGGTGACATCTTCTGGGGAGTGTTTTCTGAGAGCACTAAGAGGCTGTGTTCCAGAGGTAGCCAAGGTTGTACCTTGTGCTGCAGCAGGACTTGGTAATGTGTAAGAGTCACCCAGGTGGTACTGGTTTTGACAGCATGAAGGGGTCATGGAGAGCAGCTGAGGCTCAGCACAGTGAGAGGCCATGGAAGGCCATTGGTGAAGGTGCAGCCTCAGTTTGCAATTCATGGCCCAGGACTGAAGGTGTCATGCAAAGGAGTTGAGGCTTGGCACTGTGAAGACAGTCTATGAGAGGCTACTGGTAAAGCCTAGTTACAGCAGTGTTTTGAGAATGCCAGTACCATGAATGACCACCAAGGACAGCAACAGCAATGGAGTACAGGCATCTGGAGCCCAGAAGACAAGATGTGTGCTACAAAGGGCAGAGCTGGAGAAGTGACCAAAGCCCTTGGAGGAGCCCAGAAGATCGTGAGTTGGATCCCAGACATTGGTTTTGCTTTTAATTGTGACTGTGCCCTGATATTTTTCCCTCTTGAAGGAAAAATGTATTTTAGTGGAGCCCACAGTTAAGAGACTTTGCATTTTAAAAGATATTAGACATTTTAAATTGATTGGACTTTTAATATGTAAAGACTGTGGGACTTTAAATCTTGGGGATGAATAAGAACATAAGGGTTGAGGCTTAATAGTGATGTGTTTGTGTGTCAAGTTGACAAGGGGTCAATTGTACTGGCTAGTTTTGTGTGTCAACTTGACACAGGCTGGAGTTATCACAGAGAAGTGAGCTTCAGTTGGGGAAATGCCTCTATGAGATCCAGCTGTGGGGCATTTTCTCAATTAGTGATCAAAGGAGAAGTGCCATCCCTGGGCTGGAAGTCTTGGGTTCTATAAGAGAGCAGGCTGAGCAAGCCAGGAAAAGCAAGCAAGCCAGCAAGGAACATCTCTCCATGGCCTCTACATCAGCTCCTGCTTCCTGACCTGCTTGAGTTCCAGTCCTGACTTCCTCTGGTGATAAACAGCCATGTGGATGTAAGCTGAATAAACCCTTTCCTCCCCAACTTGCTTCTTGGTCATGATGTTTGTGCAGGAATAGAAACCCTGACTAAGACACCTACTAAGGTACAGAAGTATACAAAACACCAAATAGAGTGGACCAGAAAAATTTCCCTCAGCATATAAAATTCAAAACACTAAAGTATATAACAAAGAAGGAATATTAAAATCTTTAAGGAAAAAATGACCAAGTAATGTATAAAGGCAACCTATTAGAATAAGTTCTGACTTCTCAATGGAGTTTCTAGAAGATGAGAAAGCCTGGATAAATGCTCTGCCGACACTAAGACACCACAGATGTAACGTAGACTTCATTCCCAGGAAATGTTCAATCACAATATGGAGATAATAAGTTATCTCATGATAAAACCAAATTTAAGGATTATCTAAAAGTCTTAACCCTACAGGTTGTGCTAGAAGGAAAATCCCAACCTAAAGAAGTTAATCACACACTAGAAACTAAAACGAATGAATAATAGCAGAATGAGGTATTAAAAGAGGGGAAGCACACACACACACACACACACACACACACACACACACAAACACACAACAATAGAGAAATAAGAATTAAAATACTACTCATTGATATATCTCAACATCAATGCTATGGATTATTTAATAAAATGTCACAGTGTAAGAGAATGGGTTCAAAAAAGTAACTATCCTACTACAACCAAGAAACATACCTTATCATCAAGAACAGATATTGCCTTGAGTTTGAAAAAGATAATTCAAGCATATGGACCTAAGAAGCAAGATACTTTAACCACTTTAATATCTGATAAAATAAACTCCAAATCAAAACTAACCAGAAAAAGGTAGGGAAGGACATTACATACTCATCAAAGAAAGAAAATCATCAAAAGGACCTCGTAACTCTTATCATATGTGCACCAAATATAAGGAAATTGAGTTTATAAAAGAAACAAAACGATAGCTTCAATGTCACTTTGAACCCTCATGAGGATAATGAAGCCTTCAGTACCCCACTGTGGGCGACAGACAGGTCGTGTAGAGAAAAATGGAACAGAGAGGGAACGTTCCTTTCTTCACGTGAAATGTGAATACGTGATAGCAAATTAGAAACAAACAGTAATAAATCTCCTTGAACTAATAAGCAATTTTATCCAAAAGGCAAGTGAATGTATAATACATCCATACCTTTGATCCCAGCTCTCAGGAGGCAGAGGCAAGGGGATCTCTATCCTTACCAGTGACCCTGGTTCACATAGTGAGTTTTAGGCCACGGAGGGTGATATAGTGACCTATATTCAAGAATATAAACCCAAACAACAGAAATGTAAAAAAATCTAGTCATTAGTCTGTGTGCTCATGATTTGTAAGTAGAATATGAAATTTAGAACAATTGGATTTGATTTTGAACCAAAACATAAAAATCTTTATCTATGAATAGAAAAGTAGGAAAAACATAGAAAGGTCCAGTATGGCAATAATGAGAAAACATGGAATGTTTTTATGAATTTTTTGAAGGGATGTCTGTAGTTTGTTGTTGTGGCTCTGTAATTCCTAAAATTCCAGCTGTGTATTACCATATGACCTGAATGATGCATCATAACCTGACACAATGGACCAAATAAGATCCATACAGCAGTAGACAAGATATATATATATATGATACATAGTAGTGAAGAATTGGTGAATATCTATATATTAATATGAAAACTCCTTTTTGGTGTTGGTTGGTTCATCATATTATTTGCACGGTATCAGTTAGAAGACAATAGCTACCATAAAATACTCCCATTTAGCTAGAACTCTAAAAGACAATAGTTATAAAGAGAAGAACTTGGACCTTGTTCATAAGCTTTCACCTTAGTGTAGAGTCAAATATATATTTAGGAACGGATTGGTACTTATTTGTGAACAGGGACAAAAAAATGCTTTTGGCTTGTTAGAACTTAAAAAGCATGCAGTTCAAAAATTGATTCCAGGTTAATATAGAAGTATTCATATGTGCCCTTCATTTAAAAAGATAAAAGTGAGATACATGTACCTCTAGTAAATGCTTATAGAATAAATTTGGAAGAAGTAAAAATTTAATAATCAGGTTTTTTAAAAAAAGATAACTTTCTTGTGGCTTTTAGTATAATTCCCTAGCCATCCTGCTGCTTGCTAGATAGACTTATTAAAACCTCTCCATGGTAGCAGAAGTGGAGACTTAAAATTTACTAAGTAACATGCATTTCCATTATTTAAATCAGAATGGGCTACCTACTGCCAATACAAGCAGAAGCAGAAGCCAGTAACTAGACATGTCCTGATAGGAGACTATTTTAGATACTTTCATCATATAGAGAGCATGACTTTTACTAAGCAAATAGATTTCCAATTCAAGTAACTTTTTCCTACTCTGTTAAAAAACATTCTATTCAATTATAATTCCGAAGCTTTACAAATGTATTTTTTATTTCCCAGATTTGTACAAAATATCAAATTTAACCACATAATGCATTTCTACAAAACCTTCATAGTCGATATGTGTATGTGTGTGTGTGTGTGTTGTACACCATATCAAAAGCTGAATGATTTATAAACAGATTAAATGTATTTATTTTGTTACAGTTTGGAGGCTGAAAATTACAGGCTATTGGCAGGTTCACCTGTAATCTAAGATAGGAGAGGTGAATGAAACAGAAAGGAGAAAAGATGAATGTGAAGCCTTTTCTAAAAGAAGACTGATCCCTCATGAACCAATAAATTCCGAAGAGTCCACAGTTCAATTCTAACATATTGGGGAGTGTGTTTTAACATGAAGTTTGGATGTAAGCATTACAAAATAAGGACATGAGAGTATATTCACATTCACTGTGGTGGTTTGCTAACAAGGTACACTGCTGTGTTGAGAGTCATACTTCTGAGAATAAGCAGTCTACAGCTCTGAAGCTTTTACTAGTAGGTGTCGTATATAAAATAAACCAGGTTCTAGTATATGTTCCTTGCTTGTTTGTTTGTTTGTTTATGCACATTATATTAGTGTGAACTAAAAGAAATATGAAGTTAGGGTACTCCATTTTAAACCATCACTTATTAGGTAGTATCTATACTTTAATTTCTGGAAATCCATCCCATCTATGTACATGTGTTTCTTTTCAGTAAAACACCCAGTATATACCCACATGAAATATTTCTCAACTACTTCAAACAACCTAGTTAGAATGTCTACCTTATATTCAATACATAGACTGTCCAAAATAACTATGTGAAATTTGAGTGAAGTGTAAAGGGATATATTCATAAATAAGTATGCTTTAATAGAATATTTCTTTCATTTTTTTATAAAAAGCTTCCAGGTAAAAGAAGACTAATTGACTAGGAATTTGAATCTATAGGTAGAAAGGAACAATTTACATATGAATGGTTAGCATGAAGATTAGATCAAGGATTGGTTTAGAACTGACTTTCAACAATTCAAATCATATTACAAAAAGGTTTATTATAGGGACATAACTATATATGATATAAAGTATATTTTCATATGTGGTAAACAAAATCAAACTATACACTTGAAAGAATACTATCCAAAAAAAGAAAAAAGAAAAGAAAAACCTCACAGCTGTAAACCTATAGGGTCGTATTTCTGAGCATGTAATGCTACTTGATTTAGAGAGAAAACATACAGCATTGGGTATATTGTAGGAGAAGGCGATATTTTTAGGAAATTGGAAAAGTAATGTACTTGTCAACATCTTTATCTTGTCCTAAGAAATGAAAACGTGAAATTTGAAACTATTGGTCTAGTGCTCAGGAAAGAAGAGTTGCAAAGTTATATTTTGGAGTTATGTCCTCTTGGAGACCATGGAGAAATAGAAAGAATTGTAATTGCCCAAGCAAAGAATATGAGGTAGCCAAAAAACTGGCCATGAAAGTACCATTTCAAGAATAGATTGGGGGAAAAGACTCAATAAAAATGACAGAATTGATTCAGTAGAATGGAAAGAAGATAAAGAATTGAAAGAGAAAGGTTTTGTTTTACCAGCTACCTGTGCATGTGTTAATTTCAAGAGGATATTAATAGAATAGCTATGAAAGACATCACCCGCATTTTCTTTTTATAGTTATACAAGTCAAATGGGTAATGAATAAAATACCCCCTCAGAGAATATCTCACAACACTTTATTAATTATTTTTTTATGTTAGTGTTTCAGGTTTAAGAAGTTCATGTTTTAAATATATGAAGGCAATCTAGGCTCAAATCATTTTAATTAAATTCAAGTATGCTTAAGTTTTTTGCTCAACCAAAATTTTCTTAACAATTAAGGAATAAATGAAATTTAGTTGATAAGTAGGTTTATAGGGAGAAATATTAGCAAATCAAACATTTAACATATTTCATATGTATCTTCTTCCTCTTTGAAAAGTAAAACTGATGTTAAAACCTATCTGTATTTACAGAAACAGCATATTGAAGACAGAAATAGAGGTTACACATAAGAGTATGGTAAATATTTGGAGTCTTGGACTACCATCCACTTTTTCCATTGTAGCGACCTCTAACTCTTAGAGTCTAATGCTTTGATGTGGATACTATCATTTATCCCAGAAGTCTTTGTCTGTAAAAGTTACAGCATATATAAGAATGTTCTACTGAAGTTTTTCGATACTTGTATTGTTTTTATAGTTATGAAATCTATGACCAAGACACAAAAATCAAAGGGTTGGTCCACAGTCCAGTGATCAATATTCAGAATTGATTAGCTCATGAAGCCATTAATTGAAAGATTAATGGTCAGTTGTATTATTATTCAATGCTATGAGTACTATGAGACTTAATCACTGTGGTATACATTTCTCCCTTCTCCACAATTTTCTCCTTCCTTGTCATCATGAGGTGAGCAACTTTTCTATCCTGTGCCTCATTGTTATGATTTTCAGATTCATCACAAGCCCAGAAAAAAAGTGCTGTTGGGAAAAATTGTGAAACTAAGAATTGAGTGAAAACAAACAAACAAGTAAACAAAGAAAGCAACAAAAGGAAGTCAAGCCTGCTGCTAAGAAGTTGAGCTTTGCCGGGCATGGTGGCGCATGCCTTTAATCCTAGCACTTGGGAGGCAGAGACAGGCCTATTTCTGAGTTCGAGGCCAGCCTGGTCTACAGAGTGAGTTCCAGGACATCCAGGGCTATACAAAGAAACCCTGTCTCGAAAAACCAAAAAAAAAAAAAAAAAAAAGAAGAAGAAGAAGAAGAAGTTGAGCTTTTTAATTATAGATACATGGCTATGAAGCAGAGTTTACACTGGGAGAGACCAGAGTGAACAGAACAGGAAAACTGGGTTGGGCTATGTGAGAAGACAGGCAGGTGAAATGGGAGAAGAGGAAAGGGGAACCAGGAGCAACAGACAAGAGGAAAAGAGGCCAGAAGGACCAGCATAACCACCACTGAAGTGCAGCTGGGAGAAGGGCAGCCCATCCCAGTTCCTAAAGGAGAGAAGTTCAGAGTAGAGTGGTAGAGTGTGCTAGCCAAGAAGACCCTGAAAGATAAGGGCTGAAGATGTTGCAGAGAAGTATGTAGCCAGTCTGTTTTGATATCTTAGCAGGCACTTCAATTAGCCCTTTTCCTTGGTTTGGGACCACACAGAACCATATAAGTTTTTAAATATTTAATTAATATTAGAGATACTTTATTGCAGCAATGGTAGCCTATATTAACTCAATTATTTTCCAGTTTACACTGATTTTATATAAATAACATTCTATTTCATGGCTGCTAATAATTAAGTGAAAATTCAAAAGTAATCATTTTATTTAGGCTGTTAATTTTATATGGATTGAATTTAATGAAAAGACACTATTGACACATTTCCCCAAATGTAGGTAGAAATTATTACACTAAACAGAATTATCAGCTGCTTCTGTTCCTAGGAAACATCATCACTGAAGCTTGTAAATGTTCTTTACTCTGAGAAGGTAGGAATAGTATTTGTAAGTAGTTATTTTTCCTATACTAAAAGTCAAAGAAATTAGAGGTACAATAATATTTATTGATTAAAATAAATAACCACATTTTCTTTTTTTCTCTTTTTTCCTTAGATATTTTCTTTATTTACATGTCATATGATCTCTCTTTTCCCAGTTTCCCCTAAAAAAAAACAAAACAAAAAACAAAAAAACAACAAGAACAAACCCCTGTTACCTTCCCCCTCCCCCTGCTTGTCACTCCACCCTCTCCCACTTATTGGCCCTGGCATTCCCCTACACTGGGGCACAGAACCTTCACAGGGCCAAGAACCTCTCCTCCCATTGATGATCAAAGTTGAGTACAGGGTCCCCAATGAAGGAGTTAGAGAAAGGATCTATGGAGCTGAAGGGTTTGCAGCCCCTTATGACGAACAACAATATGAACTAACTAGTACCCTCTGAGCTCCCAGGGACTCAACCACCAACCAAGGAGTATACATGGTGGGATTGATTGTTCTGGCAGCATGTGTATAGTAGAGGAAAGAACCACATTTTCAATATTTTAGTAAGAAAGTCATCCAAAATTATATTCCAAGTTGAATGACATTCACTACTGCTTGTGTAAATTATTTGGGAACACGAAATCTACATTGTCCTATATGCTGCCAATAATTTTACTCCTGAAATTCCAGTTGTGCATGCCAACTCAAATTCTACTCTCTTGAGGTCCTAATACACTTCATTAGTATACTACATTTAATAAATGAAATTTAAAAGAAAAAATTTTTCATTTGTATATCCATAGAAGGCCCAAAATATTTCACATATATTTCAAACTTGCCAAAGTGATATATTTCCTTGGAATTTAGCTTTGAAGAAAAGCAGAAACATATGTTATACTAATTATAATCAAATTATATATTTTAATACCCAATGATGCTTTTGTGAATTTGTTTCCACTGTTGTGCTGGGAATAAACCTACCAGGTCTAGACATAGTTTTCAGAAAACCACATTTGCTTTACAGTCAATCTGATTGCTGTATCAGGTTGAACCATATATGTTAGCTTACTTCTATGGTTTCTGTTAAGAACTTGTATTATTTAACAATCAGTGGTAAAATCTTAAACTCAGATATTATGAACAAAAATGTTATGGTATTATATCTTATTTAAAAATAAACATTTTGCATTTTACTTGCAAACAGTGTATATTATATAAAGTAAATGAGGAGCATCACATTTAAACTAATATCTTATTTCCATATCATTTAATTCCTAGTTTATTATGATACTTATTCCTACTATTACTATGTGTTATGATCATCTGAGGATAGCCCTCTCTTCTTCAATATACTTTATATTTTGAAACATCATTTAACATATATTTGTTAACTTATCATTTATTAACATCAAAGAACATTTCTTCAAATTAGGTATAATTGCTAAATTTAAACATCCTGTCACATGTTTATAGAAAAATATGATGTTTATATATACATTCATAAATAATGTAAAATCTTATTATATAAGTTGGCTGATGAAGGTTTTATTCTAAGATGGATCCAATTTAATGCACAAATTGAAGTCTTTCAAAGAGTATAACATTAGGATAACTGTTGCACAAGACATTTTACTCAAATAAAGTATCCTAAATTTCTATACACTAAAAAAGAAGAAAGCATTTGACAATAAGCATTATCTTAATTAAGCAACAGGAAGATTTTGTATTTATCAATATTCCTTTAAACATACCAATTTAAATTACAGATCATTAAAATTCATTGATTTTTATGTTTAATTTATGATGTCATTTAAGTTCAGAGGTTTCTATTTAGAATTTTCTTTAGGCATCATATTAGAGTGGTGTCATGACATGAAAAATATATATGAGTATTTAAGTTATCTTTGGCTTTGCCATATGTACGCTGATGATTTTTCCTCATTATGAATGAAGGGTTTTCAATTAACATTGCTAAGGTAGTAATATAAATTGCTAAACTAGTAAATGGGAAAACGAGTTATGCAAGCATGTCTCATCACAAAGCTGATGTTCTTCTTGGGGGAATTTGTAAACAACTAACTGATCAAAAGGTTATCTGAGAGCCTTATAGATTATGATGCCCTTATTGTCCCATTATTAAAAATAGTTTAATAATTAAATAAAAATATTTGAAAATATCTGATGACTGGGTATTATACTAATACTAATAAAGAGGGAATGTCAAAATTAGTACATAGTTAAACTTTACATCTTAATTAGACCTGTATCATTTTGTTCACCCATTTTTACTCTTGATTAATTATCATTTATTATATTCTGTGTTATTTTAATCTTCTTAATTTCTAAGGACGTACCAGTATAAAGTCATCACCAGTGATATATAACCATGTGTCTCTTGGTTCTTGTATATTGAAGAACATTTTTCTGTCCAAGATGAACAGGTGTCTCTGCGATTACAACCTTCTCCACTTATTCCAAACTTGAATACATAGTCATGAACATAATCATGGCAAGAGCTCACATATTGATATCATGTGATTAAATGAACCTGAAGCAGACAAAACAATGGGCTAAAGGTGTAAAAATTGATGTACACTGAGATAGATAGAGAACATGCAGTGTTAGGGTTAATCATAGGATCATGCAAAATATTGATACATTTAGCTACTTTAGCCAAGTTTCCTAAAAATGAAAAGAAAAAGAAAGACATAAACTCAAAGTTATGAAAGTAATATAAAGCAGAAAGAGTAGAAAATAATGCTTTGTGGAGAGACATTCTCACCACAAGTAGTCTGCAATCTAAGTGATTTAGAATCTCATAATTTGTGGACCTGCTGGGTTTGAAAAGACAATGTAGGGAACCTCAAATTGCAGCTAGCCCAAGAAGCAGGAAATAGCTGCACAGCAGGAGATAAGATTGATAAAATTAGGCAGAGGGTGTCAATGAGAGGATTCAGGATGTGGCCTCATCACCCAAGGTTATCATTTCAAACAGCCTCTAGACAATAGCAATCACTGAAAGGGGAAGAGGGGTAGCCTGAATAAGGAAGCCAATAAGGTGAAAGCAAGAAATTTTAAGGACTATGTTTAAGCGGAGTTTTCTCTGTAGTTACTTATATAAAAACTGACTGGAAGAAAATATCCTCAAAGCCTAATTTATTTGAAAGGAGACACTTTACAGAAATAACACCAATCGTGGATTACAGAAGTCTATGACTTTCTGTCTCCAACCCAATAGCAAAGATTAGAATATGCCTAGAAGGACATTGTTCTCAAGTTTCATAACAATTACCATGGGCAGCAAATAGTGAGCAACGTCTTCCTGATTTCACAAGGAAAAGTAAGTTATAATGAAGAGAAAGAGGATTCTGAAATAGTTAAACTGATTATAAGAGAGAAAGATGGAGGATGTGGTCATAAAGTGTAGAAGAGGCATCAACTTCATTGCATGTGGTGAAAATGTGTTAAGGCACATAAATTATATAATTAAGTCACCCTGGTAAAAATATTAGAAACAAGTAGGTGAGACGTTTAAGGGTCTAGAGAACTGTGACTAGGGGAAGTGTCACACAAGCTTACTTACATATGATAGTCTCATCTGTTCTTTCCTTACATCCATTTTTCTTCCACTGCCTTTGTGGATTGCCCCTTCACATACTTCCCCTTTCCTTAGAAATTGAACAAATATTTTATGACATAGAGTCAAAGAACTTTTAAATCTATTAATGTTTTCATGAATTAGGTAAATATTAGCCATTTTAAAGTGTGGAGAAGAATCGTTAAGCAAAATATTTTTTAAATCATTGAGATTGTACTGTTCTGTACCTTATATTCTCCTAAATATGGAAAACTGGCTTATTCAGAATCTGTCTTGTTCTGACAGATTCGATGTGGCAACATGCTTTTGACTCCATTGTTAAGATGCCAGATCATGTGCCCCTGGGTAAATATGAGAAAACCACCCATGCAACTCAGACTAATAAATGACATATTCCTTGGAGTAAACAAGGAACCGTCATAGATGTTTATGAGGGTGAAATGAAACTGTAAAGGCATGCGGACTACTAACTTTAAATAAAAACGCATGGACAAAGAAGATATCAGATAATGATGTCCCTACTCAGACTGTCATCTGATGACCCAATATGTTCTTTAAGAAACCATGGGCATATAACTCCTGATGGGCCTTACGGTTTCAACTCTACTTGCACCCTAGTATTTATGAGGCCTATGTAAATACCATATTTCAGTTCTCCTTTTCACCCACATTGACCTGTTGTTCACTTGTCTATCCACTCCTTCATCTGAAGTGAGTACTTTCCTTTATTTTTTTTAAAAATATGAATATGTATTTTATTAATTTTACTGTACAAATTGTCATGCATGTATTTGATGAATTCTGTTTACTCTGTCTCTCACTCTGTATCTTTCTACTAAGTATATTAAAACCAGTTCTACATCTCTAATAATCTTTTTCCTTGAGTCATGATCTTGGCTTTGTCTTGTGACCATAGCCCTCTATTGAAACATTCAGTTGGAGCTATCCATTGGAGCTTAGTGGTGTCCTGAGAGAAATATCTGGAAAGTTTTTCAAAATTAAGGCTTTCAGTTTATATGTGTGTGGGAATTCATATACATTCTTATTCTTCTAAGAGATTAACAGTGTTTAGCAGGAACCTGGAATTTCTGGTGGTCTTTTAAGTTCAGAATTCTATGCATAAAATAAACTTTCAGAATGAAAGTACAAAACCAGATCTTTTATAAAGGCCTTAGAATATGTTATTAATCAAAATTGAGTGGGTCATCATATTTACTAGCAATAAAAATGTCATCAGACAGTAGATTATCATCTGGCTGAGATAAAGAGGGGCTCATTGTTCACTGCCTTAAATGACACACCATTTTCTATTGTTTATTGATATTTGCTACTAAATTAGGGCAACTGACTTTATCCAAGGTCTATAGTATATAGGAGGACAATGGGCATATCTTACCTCTGTTTCTCTTAGCTAGGCTGCAGTCATTCAGTCTAATATTTATAGGTTATTTAATAAGAGCTCACATGGGAAAAATCCTGAACGATTTTATATTTATTGTGAGCACAGGTTTTCAAGTGACAAGTAGTATATAAGCTTACTGCATTGTAAAGCTGACTCTCAGATCAGATAGAAGGGTTTGCATTGCAGAACTACAGTAAGTGTGACAATTTCTGCAGTGTTTTAAAACTACTAAGTAGCATGTCATAAATCTTTCAGTTCCACCAAACACAGAAGTTTCCTGTGGCTATTCTCAAGAAATATGCCAAGGCCAGGTACATTACAGTACGTCGAAACAATACTGAATTTTGAAATAATGAATAGCCAATCCAACATCCTGGCTACTTGAGTAAACATGGACAGCCATTTTAATTAGATTAATGACTCATTCAATGTTCTATGTTCTTCTAATTTCTTTGAAAAGGTAGCTAGTGTGAAGAAGTCAGTCAATCTCCACACATCCTTTTGAAGGTATTTCCCATGTTTTTACTGATGACTGAAAAGAAATTAAAATGAGACTATATCATGAACCTATATTTACAGCACATAACAAGTAAGAAAAAAAGAAGATTTAAAAAAATAATACAAACTGTGTAATTAACTAAAATTACATCCATTTGATAACTGCAGGAGCATAATTTTTTGCAGTACTAAAAATATTCTCTTGTATACTGAAAAAGTGATATTTCAGAAAGACATTCATTGCTGAACTGTTAGCACATATTGGACACATTTTTGGTCTATTTGAAGGAAATTTCTCTTCAGTAAAATAGTTTCACTAAAATAATCATTTATCATGCTACTTCTGCAATGTATCATGCATAACTTGCAATCAATCTTCTCTTGATTTGTTCGCAGATACACCTGGCTGGAAATGTTTATTAGTGACATTTTGGTCTTGTAAAATAAAAATGTTAATTGCTTTACCTGGAATCCATATGAACTCCTTGACAGCAGCACTTTTCTCCTCAATAAAAAATATCCTCATTGAGAATATCCTTTTTCCCAACCACCGCATTTAAAAGCACACATCTAAATCATACCATTTTATAAGATAAATATTAATTTTGTTTATTCTTTCACCTAATCGTGGCCTACTATTTAAAATCTTAAAATATTCTCAACAAGTCTCCTTAGCAGATCCTATATGCCATGTACAATGACTAGTAACAAAACTGTCAAAGGAAAAAGATATTTTAAGCACACTAAGTAAGGAACGAATGAGGGTATTTATGTGAAGAGAAGTGTAATTTTCTGTGCCCAATTGCAACAGGATGTTCAATTATTTCAAGGGATATCAAAATATTATCACTGACAAAATAAAAATTTATTTTATTTAAATTACCATCTTGTTTTGTAGAAGTATATATTAATAAAACTTATTGTTATAGATTAAGCCATAGAAATTTAGATATAAGCTGGGCAGTGGTGGTACATGTCTTTAATCCTAGCACTTGGGAGGCAGAGGCAGGTAGATTTCTGAGTTCAAGGCCAGCCTGGTCTAAAGAGTTAGTTCCAGGACAGCCAGGGCTATACAGAGGAACCCAGTCTAGAAAAACAAAAACAAAAACCAAAACAAAAAGAAAGAAAAAAATAGAATTATGAAAACATTTTAAGCAAATTAACCTTTGCAAAAGAAATGACCAATTTGCAACTCTTACCCCATATGCATCTTGGTAGGACTTGATGGTATTGACAAGTTACTACAACCATTCCAATATGTTTTATAATATCCATGGCTATTGTAAAGGGTGTTTTTTTCCCTAGTTTCTTTCTTGGCCCTTTTATAATTTGTATAAAGTAGGGCTAACTGATTTCTTTGAGTTAGGAGAAGGATTGAAGAAGCTGAAAGGGAAAGCCAACAGTGTCAACTAGCTAGGTCATCTGGGAGCTCCCAGAGACTAAGCCAGCAACCAAAGAGCATAAATGGACTGGTTCGTGGTGCCAGGCACATCTGTAGAAGAGGATTGCACTGTTTTCTGGCCTCTGTGGGAAAGGCTGTGCCTAATCCTGTATAGACTTGATGCACTAGAGAAGAGGGAGGAATGGGGGTCTGGGAGGGTAGGAGTGGTTAGGGATAAGATATATGGGCTTGCTGGGTGGAGGGGTAGGAAAGAATACCCAGTCAGAGGCAAAGGGAGGGAGGATGGGTGAATAAATATTGTAGGGGGTACCAGGAATGAGTAATATTTGGAATGTAAATAAATAAAATAGTTAATAAAAAAATTTAATTAAAAAGCGATGGTGTTTAAAATTGTTGTTTCAAGAAAATTGTTACAAATTAACTCATAATTCTTCTATATGATTGAGATTCTCTGAAGTTTAAGTTAATTCTAGGTAATTATTATCATTATAATTATTATTATTGTTATTATTATTATTATTATTTGTACTTCTTCACAAATATCTATATCATTGTTAGTTCATAAGATATATGAAAACTTTCTCTCTCTCTCTCTCCCTCTCTCCCTCTCTCCCTCTCTCTCTTTCTCTCTCTTTCTCCTTTGAATGAATTTGACCAAGTAAGACAGTAGCATTTTCTATTGTTTTATAAGAAATACCTATATTATCCTGTTAAAGTGAACATTTGGAAAACTATGCTATTTTTTTCCTATATTGTGTTAGCTGTGTTTCATGCATAACCATTAGCTTATATTCATACACAACTACTGAATGCTCACTACAATTCTCTAGAATTCTTTTAAGTAATGGAAGGAACAAAAGCAATAATATATTTCTACTAATATTAGGGAGGACAGAAAATAAAGAATTCTATAAAATGTTATTCATGGCTAATTTGAAAATTAAATCATTGATATTAAGATATACTCCCTCTTGTAATAGTGGCATAAATGTGGTAGGAGTAACCATCCAACCACTTTAAAACAACAAAAATAAAACCAGTTGGATTTAATGTGGTTTCATGTTGTGGAGACCATACCTGACACTGTTATTGGGCCTAAGCACATTTGAGTGTAGTTATTATTGGAGTGTATCGTTTAAAAGGCTATCCTAATATTTGAGAAGGTAATCACTGAGTCTCTAGACACTTATGTTTTTCCAGATCAACAGAGGCTCACTTTAAATATATATATAATCAGAAGATCTCATTTAGCTTTTTCAGGATATTCAATGACTTCCTTTGAATTTAATGAGGAAAGGGTCTCTATTAAGTTTTGTATGGTATCAGCAGTATCTGAGCACATCTGACTCATTAGAAAATAGACATTGTTAATGGAGAGGTAATGAACTGAAATGCACATAGATATTTGTTATGATAAAGTCCGCACCAGTAAACAAAGCCTGAGTTCTAAATAATCTCTTAAGGATAAGGCATCTATCAGCCACTGGATTTTTTTTTTTACCTGAAATACATTTACTATTTAAATTATAACTGCTAACATTCTTTTAAAATTATCTTTAATCTTTTTGATAGTCCAGTCATTATCACACTCCTTGTCTGCCCTCCAACAATTCTTCAGTCCATTCCTCCTCCCCTGCCTCCAAGAAGAGGTTCCCATAGACCACGCATTCCCACAACCTTTCAGGCCTCCCCACCCATCTGGAACTCAAGTCTCTTAAGAGTTAGGTGCTGTTTCTCTCACTGTGGCCAGACAAGGCATTCCTTTGCTGTTTATGAGTCTGGGACCTTATACCAGGTAGTGTAAGCTGCCTGGTTGGGGGCTTAGTGTCTGAGAGACCTTGGGGGTCCAAGTTAGTTCAGACTGCTGGTCTCCCTATGAGGTCATCCTCCTCCACAACTTCTTCAAGCCTTTCCCTAATTCAACCACAGTGGTCCCCAACTACAGTCCATTGGTTCATTGTAAGTATCTGCTTCTGTCTCAGTCAACTGCTTGTTGTGTTTCTTGGAGGGCAGCCATGCTAGTCTCCTGTCTTTAAGCACATCATAGCATTAATAGTGTCAGGCATTGGAGCCTCTTCTTGAGCTGGATCCCAAGTTGGGCCAGTCGAGGGACCTCCTTCCTCTCAGTTGTCTGCTAACAAGGTTACACCTCTTATAATGAAGTCACACATCTTCACAGCTCCACTTCCTGTGGACCAAGCATATCAAATCACCACACATAGTTAAAACTTTATATTTCTCTTGGATCTAGTATTCTTATTTCCATTAATTATCAGAGAGGTCTATCACTTGTAAAATTAAATCCCTACAATGCAGCATACTACAAATCAATGGCAGTGATTCTGATCTGTATTCTAGAGTCACAGGGCTTGAAATGAGTATGAATTAATTTAATGCTATCACACATTAATAGATTGCAGGTAATAAACATTTAAGTACATGTAAAACTCCAAAATGCTCCAGATTCCACTGCAGTTATAGTGCTTCATTAGAATATTTTCTCCAACCCTAATTTAATGATTATTTAAAATGTTATGGCAAAATGATGTGGACAGAGGCTACTATGCAGAACATGTGCACATACGCTAATCAAATTATTAGATAGCCTGATTTACTCTCATTTGCAAAGTTGTGAGGCAAATTCACATTAACTTGGTATATTTCCTGAAGTCAATTTCTTACATTTCAGAATTCATTTTCTATCTAGTACCATATTTCAATCAATCCATAGTTCCTCTAAATGAACATTTGTACAATAAAAATCTGACTTCCAAAATCAATCAATGTGCAATAATTTGAAATTTTTTGAAAGCATGTGTTTTATAAATTGCAAAGTTTTTAAAGAATGTAACAAAATTGGAATATGAGCCAGTGGTTACTGTTAACTGAAAAACATGATAAATTAAGCTATGAACATTCCAAATTCCTTCCTCAAACATGATTCATAGAATTCATTAAGAAACAGAATGCTTTTCTTCTCAAGGAATGTGTATTACTAGTGAAGTGAAGTAATGCTTTTATGCACTGTAGACATTATTTAATCATGGGAACTTTCATAAATAATGGAGAAATGAATAATTCAGTTGCAGAAACAAACAAAAAGCGATGTTTCTTTTCTATTGAAATTGCTTAGGTAAAATGTATCTTCAAGAAAACCTAGACAACAATAGATATGATAAATTTAATATTGGACCAGTATATTCAGTTAAATCAAAATTTTGTAAGTTTTCAAAATTATTTTGACAAATTTATTTTTTAATTTACTAGTTATATGTTTGTAGCAATTTACATTTAATGACAGTTACTTATCTAATTTAAGTCAATATAATCCTGTCACAAGTCTCCTTAAATTTTCAATGGTGGTGTGATTTGTTGACATAATTAGATATAAATTTGGAACTGACATTTCTTGCCTTAAACTCCGACATGCTTCTCTATGAGCTTAAGCAGCCAGACTGTACAGTAATAAGGGTAACACAAAATAGAAATATTCTTTAGAACAGAAAGGCCTTCTGCATTTTGTAAGTGTTATTAAGCTGATAGTTAATTCATAGATTACCATTGAGAGCAATGATTTTTCAGAGTGCACAATCAAAATGCACAACTCCATAAGCTTCTGAGGCTTTCCCTTCTTTCTAAGTGTTGAATTATTAGGAAAATTCAATATTGGTTAAAGGAAAAATATACAAAATGCATCTGAGAATACCATTTTTACTACTCCAAAGGATATAGTATCAAACCTTATTTAATACTGTTGGTGTTGAAGAGATGTGATTATGGCCATATTTTTTTAAATACACTATTAGAAATCAATGACAAATAGTACAGTTGTGACAATGGAGTCCTTTCCCTTCAAATTTTAGTCTGGTACTTATTTTTAAAATATATCATTTTTAAATTTAATACATTCTACCTGTATTATGCTACCTTTGCATATGTTTTCAGGACAGTTCCTGGGTACTGGACAACTGACTCATGTGCTCCTCCCTGACAACCGACTCATGTGCTCCTCCCTAAGGCACCATAGCTGCCATACTCCCAGATTTCTCAGTGGCCGGTACTTCTCTCTGTAAAGTTGTGGTTTTGTAGACTTTGCATAGACCACTTTGGATCTACATTGATGTCATCCTTGACCATCTCACAGGTGGGAAGCTGTGTGTTGTGATATGCATATACATATATGTATGTAATAACATTTAGTGTAAAAAGAGGTCAAAAATTCAAAGAAGAGTGGAGATAGCTACATGGGAGGGTTAGAATGGAGGAATAAAAAGGAATACATGTTTTAATTATGTTATGGTTTCTAGAACAAAGTAAAATTATAATATGTACTATATCATTTTGAGACATTTACAAAATTATGGATGATTTTTTCAAAATATGTTATTTCTGCCTGTATGTTTATCCATAGAGATCATCAGAGAGAGTTTAATATCTTGGAGCTGGAGTTATAGGCATTCAGAATCCACAAGAACTGTAGTTTCTAGTGTAAGGCCTCCACAAAGTCAAGTCATCCGCATCTCAAAAACAAATGGAGTGGGACAGAAGAGTCTTTACCTTATTTGAGAGGCTAAAGAAACTTGATAGCATGTAAACAAAAAAGAATCAGTGTTTCTTACAAGAGTGGCCCTTGATAGGGCCAGGTTGGTTCCAGAATGGTCTCAGACACATCCAAATATTGGCATAGTAGACTCAGTAGAATACAGAAAAAAAAACTGAGAGAAAAAAAAAAAGAAAAAGAAAGAAATGGTGAAAATAATTACATGGGAGAATTCTAGAGGGAATTGAAGGAAGGTTCATTTAAATAATGGAATGAGAACATCTTGAGTTTTGCGGGCAAATGAATGGAACTAAAAAATATCATTCTAAGTGAGGTATCTCAAACCTAAAAGGACATATATGATGTATACCCATTCGTAAGTGGATATTAGCCAAAAAAGTACAGAATACCCAGGATACAATTCACAGAATTCAAAGAGGTTAACAACCAGAAGGGCCCCAAGCAAGAATGCTTCAATTCCATTTGGGAGAGAGAAGAAAATCAAAAACAGAGGGAAGGAGGGACCTGGGTGATAGAAAGGAGGGAGAGAGAAAAGGAAACATGATGAGGTATTGGGGGTGGGAGAACAGGAGTGAAGCCCTGCGGGCCAGCAGAATGAATAGAAATATGCAACCTCGGGAGGTGGGAAGAGGTTGGAGCCCCTACAATGTACCAGAGACCTAGGAGTTGAGAGAAGCTCAGGACTCTAAGGAAGGGACCTTAGATGAAAAGCCCAACAGTAGGGAGCGGTAACTTTTATAGTCCACTTCCAATATAAAGTCAGGCCATGAAGTGCAGGGATGAGGTTGCCATCCTACGGTTAAAAAGTCTGACCCAGAATTGTTTCTGTCTAAAAGAACTTCAGGGACAAAATGTAGAAGAAACTGTGGAAAAGGAGGTCCAATGATTAACCAAAGTTGGGATCCAGCTCAACGGGAGACTCCAAGGCCTGACACTATTACTAATGCTATCTATGGCATGCTTACACAAAGGAGCCAAGCATGGCTGCCCTCTGAGAAGCACAATAAGCAGCTAAAAGAGTCAGATGTAGATACTTATGCTCAATCAGTGGACTGAAGTCAGAGATCCCTGTGGTTGAATTAGGGAAAGGCTGGATGAAGTTGAGAAGGAAGGCAACCCCATAGGAAGACCAGCAGTCTCAACTAACCTGACCTCTAGATTTCTGACACTGAGCCACTAACCAGCCAGTATATAATACCTGGAAAGAAGTCCCAGACACATACACAGCAGAGGACTGCTTGTTCTAGCCTGTGAGAGAAGTAGCACCTAACGCTTGAGAGACTTGAGGCTGGAGGCAGTTGGGAGGAATGGTATGCTGTGGAGTGTGTAGGGGTGGGGACATCCTTTTGGAGAGGAGGAGAGTAGGAATGGGATGCAGAACTCTCAGAGGGCAGAACAGGAGGGGGGATAATAACTGGAATGTAAAAAAATAGATTTAATATAATTTTTAAAAATCCCTATAAAAAGAAGAGAAGAGAAGAGAAGAGAAGAGAAGAGAAGAGAAGAGAAGAGAAGAGAAGAGAAGAGAAGAGAAGAGAAGAGAAGAGAAGACAAAGGAAGAGAAAAGAAGAAAAGAAAAGAAAGTGGCACCTATAGGCTCATGTATTTCCGTGCTTTGTTCCCAGGTGGTTAACCTTTTGAAAAGATAAAAAGATGTGTGTAGGCTTTTGGGAACAGGTTTGTAATCTGGATGTTGGCTTTCTTATTTCACACAACCCATACCAGACCCATGTCATGTTTCTTGCTTTCTGCCTGCTCTCTGTCGATCCAGGTATAAAACTCTCATCTACTTCTTCAATAACAACCGTTCCTCAGTGTGGCCATATATAGCACGATAAAGATAATGAACTAACCCTCTGAAACTGAAAGCAAGCCTTCAGTTAAATTCTTTATTTTCTAAGAGTTGCCTAGGTCATGGTGACTCTTCTTTGCAATGGATGAGTAACTAAGGCAGAAGATAAATTTTGTGAAACCACATTATGTAAGTATGTTAAATTTAAATGATTAATAAAATATTATATTTTATATAAATGTTAAAATTCTAAGTTAATAAACATTTAAATGTTTTTTGGTATTGAAATACAATAAGAATAATGGAATGATACCAGATGTATATAAAATATAGCAAATATATTACACTTCACCAAACCTTAGCTGGCAGTTCTGTTATATATCAAGCTAAGAGAAAAGTGGTAGGTAGGTTACAATATTTTGATATTGGAGTTACATATGACTCTTCCTTCACTAATTATCCATGAATAGCATAATTTTGATTATTTTCTAGAGATCTTAGTGTTAAGCTTTAGGAAAATTAATGGTTACTCCTGTAGCATGGTGGGGGTTTATTGATACTGCCATGTCACACCTTTTCATTAATATGGCAAGTAGATGATAGTTTTAATTAGTCAAAATCTCTGCTAGTACTACACGTGTCAAACATTGGTGAAAATTCACAATGTCATATCATAAAAAGCTTATCTTATGCCAACAAGATTCATTCTACATTCTTAAAACCTTTCTTTTTCTTATTTCTCTCCTTATATAACATAATGCTTTCTTATACACTTAGAAAATATTTCAATATGTTGTATATGTTGAACTGTGACATAGGGGCTTCAAATGGCTTTCATTAATGACCTCATAATTTAAGATACAGCCAAATCTCTATAAAAATACCTTGGAAAATGAATTTGTGAAAAGATATTTCTGGTGAAGAGGCAGCACCTGATTCTGAGCTTTAACTATAATCATTTTGAAATATATAAATAAAGGCACATTGCTTATAGCACATGTTATCAAATATTAAATATTATAATTAAGCTAGGAATGAAATTATCATAGTCTGTGATTCTAACCATTATACACTATTTTAGATAGTATGGCCTAAGGTGAATTATCATTTTGCTATTTAAGGATTAAGATGTAGAATCATTAATAATCTAATTTTCTAATCATTATTAAGACCAAAAGCATTTCTGCTAACCATTTATATGGATTTGTTCCATCCCAAGTTTAATTAGGTCAGTTTTCTATGAATAGAATATTATATTTCACAGTCTTTAAAAGGTCACTTTTATCTACTATGCTAAATGTTATTCACAGAAGTGCTGATACTTTTAAATCAATTTATATTTTTAAAATTATAAGGACTGGCAAGATGATTCTGAAAGTATAGGTGCTTGCTATCATGCTGAACACAGAAATTTAATATTTTATCCTACTTGGGAAACTGAACCATAAAATGTTGCTGTGTGCCTTTCATGCAGTGCATATGTGTGCATTCCCCACTCCCTATACATAACAGCACTAAATAAATGTAAAACAATTTTTTTGTGTATGGATGAGGTCTTTTTGGTTTTCTTTTTCTTTTTTTTTTAATTAGATATTTTATTTATTTAGATTTCAAATTCACACTTTCCCGATCCCCACCCCAAACTCCCTATTCTATTCTCCCTCCTCCTGCTTCTCTGAGGGTGTGCAACCCACCCACCCATCCATTCCCACTTCTCTGCCCTTGCATTCCCCTACACATCAAGCCTTCACAGGACCAAGGGCCCCTTCTCCCCCTGATGCCCAACAAGACCATCCTCTGCTACCTATGTGGCTGGAGCCACAGGTCCCTCCATGTGTAGAGAGTGGTGGTAGGTAGGTGACAATGTTTTGATATTGGAGTTACATATGACTCTTCCTTCAATAATCATGCTGTGTAGCAATGACATTCATATTTTGATGGTAATCAACAGCTTATGTCCAATCAACAGGGAGGAAATTATTTTGGTCCTGGAACCATATGTACACTTTGGTTGATAGTTTAGACCCTGGGAGCTGTGGTTGGTTGATATTGTTCTTCCTATAGGGTTGCAAACCCCTTAAGCTTCTTCAGTCCTTTCTTTAACTCCTCCATTGGGGACCCCATCATCAGTTCAATTGCTGGCTACAAGCATCTGCCTCTGTATCTGTCAGGCTCTGGCAGAGCCTCTCAGAAGACAGCTAGATCAGGTTCCTGTCAGCATGTGCTTCTTGGATTCCATAACAGTGTCTGTGTTTGGTGATTGTATATGGGATGGATCCCCAGGTGGGGCAGTCTCTGGATGACTTTTCCTTCAATCTCTACTTTATACTTTGTCTCCATTTTAGCTCCTGTGAGTATTTTGTTCCCCCTGCTAAGAAGGACTGAAGCACCCACACTTTGGTCTTCCTTCTTCTTAAGCTTCACGTGATCTGTGAATTGTATCTTGGGCATTCTGAGCTTTTGAGCTCATATCAACTTCTCAGTGAGTACATACCATATATTTTCTTTTGTGACTGGGTTGCCTGACTCAGGATGATATTTTCTAGTTCCATCCATTTGCCTAAGAATTTCATGGATTCATTATTCTTAATAGCTGAGTAGTACTCCATTATGTAAATGTACCACATATTATTAAACACACATATTATTAAACCACATATTATTTTAGTTATCATTTAAGTCAGTCAAAGAGACTACTAAAAACATTATAGTACATTGTTATTGTACTTGTGTGCCTCCTACAGGCTGAAGATATATCATGGACTTTGGAAATAAGGCCCAGGGGATATGAAGTGTAGTATATTAAACTACTATTCAAGATTTTGAGGGAAAGAGGCAATGAATCACCCTACATAGCTGTAACATTAATAAACCTTAAGTGTGACTAGCATATGACAATAATCTTAAGTGTGTAGCAATGACATTCATATTTTGATGGCAATCAATAACTTATGTCCAATCAAAAGGGAGGAAATTATTTTGGTCCTGGAATGTAGCAGAGGACTTTGTTGCAGCACAATCGTGCAACTAAGTCTCATGGAATATTTCAGAGGAGGGCCTGAAGATTCTAAGACTCAGATGATTAGAAACAGGATCAGCTGTGTGATTGTATATTGTACAAATGATAAGGAAGCTTCACGCATAATTCTACATCAATACAGCTGCCTGAATAAAACCTGAACAAGTCAAGTACTAACAGATGTCCGAAAATGGAAGGTGAAATTCTCATATCATCCCTTTCATAGACAAAGAACTACAGGCAGCTAAGAAGTTCTGACAGTGGAAGAAAGAGATGTCTCCAAGAATATGGCCTCTAACTGATTAACCAATACCAAGCAGCTAACTCTGAAGATATACATACAAGTAGCACTAATGTGGTCAACAATGTTGCATTTCCATGTGTGTGCATACATACATATATACATACCTACATAGCACATACAAACATGAATACATATATATATAAATGCATATATGTAACAATAACAAATGCATTGATCAATAAATTGAAGACTCAGACATAAGTATACATACCTTTGAACACCAGCTCATTGACAAAAGACACTAGAAATACACAAAAGAATAATAAAAGCTTCTTCAAAAAGAGATGCTACTCAAATTAGAAAGCTGCATGTACAGAAATGCAAATAGATCCATAATTATTACCCTTCACAAAACTCAATTTCAGCTGGATAAAAGCCATTAACATATAGACAAGTACACTAAATCTGATTGAAGAAAAAGTGGGGAAAAGTCTTGCACTCATTGAGATGGGAAATTTTCTGAACACTGATATTAAAGGCACTAAGAAAAACAATTAATGAACTAAAAAATAAATTAAATAAACAATAATTAATAAAACACTAAGAAACTGATAAGCTTCTATATAGCAAAAGATAACAATATTCAGGCAAAGTGACAGCCTACAGAGTGGAAAATAATTTTACCATTTACATATGCAATAGAGAATTAGTACCTAAAATATATAAAGAACTAAAAAAAAAATATTGGTTCTCAAAAAAGTAAATATACTCCTAAAAAGTGAGGTACAGAGCTAGCAAAGAGTTCTTTTTTATCACTATTTTATTTATATATATTCCAAAATTGCACCTACTCCCAGTTCCTGAGCTCTTAACACCATCCCCTCTCCCCTTTGCTTCACTTCAGAAAGGATGCTTCTTCAGCAACCTACCCCAGACCTGCCAGTCTCCCCTTTCCCTATGACATCAAGTTTCTGCAGGATTAGCTCTTCCACTGAGACCACAAAAGGCAGTCCTCAGCCACATAAATGCTGAGGATCAGCCCATGTATGCTCTACAGTTTGGTGACTTAGACTCTGGGAGCTCTGAGGAGTCCTGGTTAGCAATACTGCTGTTCTGTCTAAGGTACTGCAATCCTTCTCAGCTCCTTCAACCCTTTCCCTAACTATTCCATATGGGTCCACAAACTCAGTCCAATGGTTGGCTATAAGTATCTGCAACTGTCTTAGTCAGCTGCTGTTAGAGTATCTCAGGTGACAGCTAGCACAACATGTCATTAATAACAGTGTCAGGGCTGGATGTATACCAAGTTGGAATAGTCACTGTCTGGCCTTTCCTTCAGCCTCTGCTCCATTTTTGTGCCTGCATTTCCTTTAGAAAAGGACAACTCTGGGTCAAAAAATTTATAACAACGTCACAAAATATTTGAGTAGATATTAGAAACCAAGTATACACACCAAAAGGAGAAAGAAAAACATTTAAAAAATCGGTTGTGAGATTGATCTTCTAGTAACAGCACATCATTACTATCAATATATGACTCCTGTAGCCCATACAAGAATAGAATTAGAGAACTGGCTTTATGGAGATTTCATCTAACTTCCATGTACATACCATGGTACTCATGACTGGCCCATACATATCATACACAAAAATTAACACAATTTCACTAATAAAAAATAATTAAAATTACCAATGAAATATATACATTTTATTGTATGAAGTAAAAACATTTGCTCATAACAAATCCTGGATAATACTTTCCAAAATATTTTGTAAAAAAATTCTAATATAAATATTTATGAGCTAAAAAAAATCAATTATTCAAATAATTGGTGGGAAACTAAGTCAAAAGATATGGGTAGATTCGCCTTCTGGTTCCGACCTGTGCTGGGAACAGAGCCCTGGCACTGGACCTTATCCCACACAGCCTACACCCCAGTTGCAACTTGACTCCCTAGGTATTCTGACTCATTCAAGTTCACAGGTGAGACCCTAAACCCTGCCCCCAGAATCACAGGGACACAGGAATGACAGGCTCCAGCCAGAGACAGGGAGGCCAGATAACACCAGAGATAACCAGATGGTGAGAGACTAGCATAAGAACATAAGTAATGGAAGTCAATTTGACTTGGCAACATCAGAACCCAGTTATCCCACCACAGCAAGTCGTGTATATCCCAGCATACCTATAAAGCAAGATTCAGATCTAAATACTCATTTCATGAAGATGATAGAGGACTTTAAGATGGACATAAACAACTCCCTTAAAGAAATGCAGAAGAACAAAATCAAAAAAGTGAAAGAATTGAACAAAACTGTACAGGATCTAAAAATGGAAATAGAACCATTAAAGAAAACTCAAACGGAGACAGCCCTGGAGATGGAAAACCTAGGAAAGAGAACAGAGGTCACAGAGCCAAGCAATACCAACAGAATACAAGAGATAGAAGAATCTCAACAGCAGAAGATACAATAAAAGAAATTGACACAACAGTCAAGAAAAATACAAAAAACAAAAAGTTCTTATCTCAAGACATTCAAGAAATCCAGGACACAATGAAAAGACTAAACCTGAGGATGATAGGTATAGTAGAGAGTGAAGATCCCCAACTCAAAGGGCCAGCAAACAACTTCAACAAAATTATAGAAGAAAACTTTCCTAACCTAAAGAAAGAGATACCCATAAACATACAAGAAACCTACAGAACACCAAACAAGTGAAAGATCTGTATGACAAGAACTTCAAATTCCTGAAGAAAGAAATCAAAGAAGAGCTCAAAAGAGGAAAAGATCTCCCATGCTCATGGATTGGCAGGATTAGTATAGTAAAAATTGCCATCTTACCAAAAGCAATCTACAGATTCAGTGTAATCCCCATCAAAATTCCAACTCAATTCTTCATAGAGTTAGAAAGAGCAATTCTCAAATTCATTTGGAATAGCAAATAACCTAGGATAGTGAAAACTATACTCAAAAATAAAAGAACTTCTGGGGAATCACCATCCCTGACCTCTAGCTATACTATATATCAATAATGATAAAAAAAAACTGCATGGTATTGGTACAGAGACACTCAAGTAAATCAGGGGAATAGAATTGAAGGTCCAGAAATGAACCCAGACACCTGTCGTCACTTGAACTTTGATAAGGAAAATAAAACCATGCAGTGGAAAAATGACAGTATTTTCAACAAATGGTGCTGGTTCAACTGGCCATCAACATGTAGAAGAATGCAAATTCATTCTTGTCTCCTTGTACAAAGCTCGAGTTCAAGTGGATCAAGGACCTCCACATAAAACCAGATATGCTGAATCTAATAGAAGATAAACTGGGGAACAGCCTTGAATACATGGGCACAGGAGAAAACTTCCTAGACAGAACACCAATGGCCTATAGTTTAAGAGCAACAATCAACATGTGGGACCTCATAAAATTGCAGTTTCTGTAAGGGAAATGACACTGCCAACAGGACAAAGCAGCAACCCACATATTGGGAAAAGATCTTTACCAACCCTCCATCTGATAGAAAGCTAATAACAAAAATATACAAAGAACTGAAGAAGGTAGACTCCAGAGAATTAAATGACACTTTTTAAAAGTGGAGTACTGTTGCGGGAATATAAAAAAAAGAAATGAATCCACCTCTTAAACTCCACTTCCCGCCAAGCCATGTTCTTGAGCCAGTATTAACCAGTATTATCATGTCCCGGTGTGCTCTTATTATTCTCTCCCAGCTATTAAAAAATCTCACGCACATGCAACTCTTTACACACACACACAATCATTCATCTAAATAGAGCCTAAGACCCGGTAAGTAAAGCATGACTCTTAAGGCCTTAATATCCAATCAGATTTATATAATAATAAAATCACATTTTACAAGATGCTAATACAATAATTTCAGAACCAAATAATAAAGATAATATTCTAACCCAATTAATCTATTTTGTAAAAATCCTTGCTTATTTTTATAAACTCGTGGAGTCTGGCTCATCCTCACTGTTTGCCTCCATGATCCTCCTTCCTCTTCCTCCTGACACTACTCCTCCTCCAACTCTCACTCCACCTCCCTATTCCTGTCCAATCACAGGCCTGTCACTGCCCTAATGTGATTGGACAGAGAAAATGCGACAGCAGAGTACAGAGGTAAATAGAGAATTTCCAACGGAGGAATCTCAAATGGCTGAGAAGCACTTAAAGAAATGTTCAACATCCTTAGTCATCAGGGAAATGTGAATCAAAATGACTCTGGGATTCCACCTCAGACCAGTCAGAATGGCTAAGATCAAAAATGCAGGTGGCAGCATTTGTTGGTGAGCATGTAGAAAAAGAGGAGCATTCTTCCATTTCTGGTGGGATTGTAAGCTACTAAAACCACTTTGCAAATCAGTTTGGTGGTTCCTCAGAAAATTGGAAATTGTTCTACCTAAGGACTCAGCTATACTGCTCTTGGGCCTATACTCAAAAGATCCTCCAACATATAACAAGGACATGTGGTCCACTATGTTCATAACAGCCTTATTTATAATAGCCAGAAGCTGGAAACAATCCAGGTGTCCCTCAGCAGAGGAATGGATACAGAAAATGTGGTACATCTACACAATGGAGTACTACACAGATTTAAAACAATGAAATTCTCAGGCAATTTGATGGAACTAGAAAATACCATTCTGAGTGAAGTAACCCAGACACAAAAGAACACACATGGTATGTACGCACTAATAAGTGGATATTAGCTCAAAAACTTTCAATGCCCACGATACCATATGGAGCGTAGAAGAATGGAAGTCCAGGGTGTAGAAGCTTCAGTTCTGCATTGATGGGGGAATAGAATTATTGTGGGAGGTTCGGGGAGAGCAAGACAAGGGAGGGAGGAAGGAGGGAGAAGAAATAAGGATGCCAGTATCAGGGATTGGAGGAGATGTAAGAGAGGTACACATGGTCAGGAAATTTAACAAAAATACGTAGCAGGGGGATAAGTAACTGGGAATAGCCACTGAAATGTCCCAGACACGAGGAGGTGGGCTCTCAGACCCCAGTGGGGATGACTTTAGCAGAAATGTCCAAAGAAGGGGAAGAGAGAACCTTTTGAGACCACCTCCAGTAGATAGGCAGGCACCTAGTCAAAGGATGGGAGTATCCGCCCATCACAAAATTTTTAACCCAGAAATGTTCCTGTCCAAAGGAAGAACAGGGTCAAAAAAATGGAACAGAGATGGAAAGAAGGGCCAACTGGTGACTGCCTCACCTGGGGATCCATCATGTCTGCAGACACCAAGCCCAACACTGTTGCTGTGGTCTTGAGGCCCTTGCTGACAGGAAACTAGTGTGGCAGTTCCTTGGCAGGCCTAGCCAGCAACTGACCAATGCAGATGTCGATGATTGGGGCTAACCATTAGAGTGAGCTCAGGGAACATGGTGGAGGAGCTGGCAGAAGGATTAGAGGAGGAGAGTGGGATTGCAACTACATTGGAAGAACAATATAGGCTGTCCTGACCAACCAGTTCTCCCAGAGTCTAGACCAACAACCAAGGAGTGTACCTGGAGGGATTCATAGCTTCAAATGCATATGTAGCAGAGGATGGCCTTGCCTGACAGCAACAGGAGGGGAGGGCCTTGGTCCTGTGGAGGTTTGATACAAAGGGATATTCTGGAAGGGAGAGTGCGGATGGGTGGAGGAACACTCTTATACAGGTAAAGGGGAGGTGGGAGGGCAGATGTGGGATGGTGGGGTTGGTGGAGTGGGTACCTAGGAAGTAGAATATCATGAGTTAGGGGGTTGGTAGAGGGAGTAACCCGGAAGTCAGATATGATTTGAAATGTAAATGAATGGAATGATAAACAAACAAACAAATAAATAAATAAATATAAAGTTTCTCTTAAGGTTAAAAAAGAAAAAAGATACGGGTATTATCACACATACAAGGAATAAGTTGAAATTTATGAAGTTCATTGAATGTTAAAATTCCAGATAAATCTGTCAAGGAAAGCCTAAATTAATTATATAAAATTGATGTCCATATTTGCACATTCATCTTCAAATGGCAATTTTTAAAACAATAAAATATATTTTGAATAACTTATTTGTATATTATTCAAATCCATTCATTACATTTCAAGCTTCTATTTTTCTGTTATAATGTTTTTAGTAATCATTCTTTCTCCTTTTCATCCATATTATCCTTTGAGATAAACACGCTCCCTATTCCTAATCCACAGCACCACATACATGTTTGAAATATCAGTTGCCTCCTTAAATTTATAAGCTATGGACATTCACACCCAACCATATGCATGAGGACATTATTTTGTTCATTCCTCTTCCACAGTATATGTGATTTACATTCCCCCATTTATTGGAATCTTGTCTACTTCTTTTATTGGATAAATTCATGTAACTCATGGGATTTTCGTTATTCCTGAGATAAATCAAGTAATAATAAGAGAATCATTGCAAGAATAAGAATTAATTCCTAACCACCCTGTTTTCACCTCATCTAATCAATCATATTCAGCCTTCTTTCAATGTTTTTTGTAGTTGCTTTTTTAATGTAGTAAATATAGAAAGCATCAGTTAACTTCAGGAGGCTCTAGAGCTAGTTTTAATTTAAAATTCAAATTTAATACATCATTTTCTTTTCTTAACCTCAATAAGATTATGGCAATAACTGCCTCTCCAAACACCAAACAAGACAAAAATATATCAGAACCTTTTATCAGTCAGTTTAAATTAAGTGCTGAGCCCTAGAGGAGGATTAACTGTCTGTATTACATGAATTTTTTTTTCATTGCATCATTACCCTTATATACAGAAAGTTTTTCTCTATTAATAAAGTAATAATTTAAACTTTTTAAAAATCAGAATACAATGTTTAAATTGTTATAATTTTTAAAATTAAAAAGCTATATAAAATTAAGCTATAATGTAGCTTTCTCTCATCTTTTTTATTCTTTGATATATCTGTTTAAATCCCTTTTGTCAAGAGTCAGATGATAGCAAGCCATTATTCATGCTTTGTTTCCTTGAGTATCTTTATTCTGGAACTCTTAGCCATCATTATTGTCTTAGTCAGGGTTTCTATTCCTGTACAACATCATGACCAAGAGGCAAGTTGGAGAGGAAAAGGTTTATTCTACTTACTTCTACATTGTTGTTCATCACCAAAGGAAGTCAGGACTGGAACTTGAGTAGGTCAGGAAGCAGAAGCTGACACAGAGGCCATAGTTCCTTACTGGCTTGCTCAGCTGGCTTGCTCAGCCTGCTCTCTTATAGAACCCAAGACTACCAGCCCAGAGACACCCACAATGACCCCTCCCCCCTTGATCACTAAATGAGAAAAATGCCTTACAGTTGAATCTCATGGAGGCACTTCCTCAACCGAAGCTCCTTTCTCTGTGATAACTCCAGCTTGTGTCAAGTTGACACAAAACCAGCCAGTACAATTATGTACTGAGGTTTCTACATCTTGGAACAAAAGCACATTTGTTTGCTTGATATAAGAAGTTCCTTACTGTCACTATATGTCAGCCAGAATAATAATTTCTTTTTTATTCATTAATTCAGTGGAATTATATAAAATCCTTTTCAATTTTGTTTTTACAACACTGTACATGGAAGGTTACACTATCAGAAACCTATCATGTGTGGAAAAAATCTCTGCTATTTGGTCAATTGCCTAGATATTGACTATTATATTTCTTAAAATAAAGACAACTAAGTATCCTTTTGTTTAAAGACCCTCAGAGTTTCAAATTGTTCCCCCCCCCCCCATG
>JADRCD010211732.1:0-48262 GCA_019843815.1 Montemys delectorum | reverse complement strand
CACACACACACACACACACACACACACACACACACACACTCTACAGGTACTGTAAACCAAACTCAGGTCCTCTGCAAGAGCAGTCCATGCTCTTAGCCACTGAACCATCTTTCTAGCTCTGTAAAAACAGTTTCTTTCTTCTAGCGTACACCCCATTCCTAAGAGTGGGGTGTACTCTTTCATTATAGCTTCTGTAAGTCTGCAAGGCTAAAGACATGTATATAAGTGTATGTAAATCAAGATCATTGGAAATCACGATCTCTTTATATTTTTAGTGTCAGATGGCTGCTGAAGCCATGATCTGGCAGTATATTTGGATACCTTTCAAGTTTTGGGGCTTTGTTAAAAGGATTATTTAAACAAACAAACCCAACATTTTTGAATGAATTCAGGATAACCTAGAGCTTTGCCTCTGGGCAGGAAAGTCCGCCTCACTCGGAATAACTGCAAACCTGTGCACGCAATCCATGAAACTAGACAAGATATGAACGGAATCAATATTAAGACATTTCCTTTCAATAATGATAACTGAATCTTAGAAGCATTTCAGCAATAAATAGCAATGGTTTAATTTTTTTAAAATTACATATGCAGAGAATCTACACCCCTATAAGACATAATAAATGAGTTAATGTTCAACTCATTAGAGAGATTAATGTCCATCTAATTTGGCAGATAGAACACACACACGCACACACACACACACACACACACACACACACACACACACACACGGAAAGTACTGTGGCCTTTGGTCATTCAGATGACAGTTAACTTGCAAACTCCTAGATAAAGCTGGGCTCACACAGGGGCTATACCAAAGTCGGTCTCACATAGGGGCTACCCCAATATAGTCTGTAAAAAGCCCAAAGAAGAAGAAACTTCTAGATCATATTGCCAATTCCCAACTAGCAAGTTCTTATATTACAGGGAGCCATATGTGAACAAAGGTCACAATGAAGAATATGAGTAATAAAAACAGTTGGTGTTAGGGTACTAAAATTGGGGGTGAATCTCAGGTTTATACTTAGAATTTATTTAGTGTTATTTGTATTTTAAAAGTCTTGATAGACTAGTTAATGCTTACACATTAAGAAGTTTTGGTTGTGTGAGCGTCAACTAATATTTGTTTTGTACTAGCTGTGCATTGCTTTCAGCCAATTCTATATAAGCTTTGTGGTAGGAGTATAAGTTCTGGATCCCTTGTGGCTACAAACATCAAAATTGAAGGTGACAGTTATATTTTAATCATGAGATCAAACTATTAAAATTACTCAAAAAATCATATAGTGGATTTTAGAATTTCTACAATTGAAAACCATCAAAATACCTAATAACATGTCATATTATTTCTTGACCTTCACATCTTCTCCTACCTTGAACTACCACTGCTAGGTCAATCTTTCCAAAGACCCGCTTGCTTTCAGAAATCTGCTAACACCTTCAGTCACTCTCCCTGGACAGTCCACAGTTTTGCCTCCTGATGCCTGCGGTAGTTGGGTCCCGTATTAACCATACAAACATCTCTTCTAACTCACCTGCAATAACTTCAGTCTTTCAGTTTACTTTCCATACTATTCAACACAAGGTCTCGACTTGAGCCCAACTTACAAGCTATTACAGGTTAAATATCTCTTATCTGAAATTAGTGGGACCAGAAATGATTCAGATTTTAGATTTTTTTTTTTTTGGATCTTGAAATATTTGCATATTTGTAATGAGATATTATGGGGACAAGACCCAAGTCTAAACATGAAATTACTTTATGCTTTGTATACACTATCTGTCTGTCGGTCTGTCCTGAAGCTTATACAACATTTTTTTCACAGCCATGTTTGGAATACACTATTTGTGACATTATATCAGTGCTCAAGAAATTTCTGAGTTTTGGAATATAAGGGTTTTTAGAATTTTGGATTGAGTTGCTTAACCTGTATTTTTAAATCTCTACAAACACTTTTCATATATACTCCTATTACTACTTAAGCTAGATAACCTTGAATTATTTAAAAAGTTAATACACACTGTGATATTTAATCTCAGTAGCCCATTTGATGAGAACTGGAATCACCCAGAAGGCAGATAACTGGGCATATGTGTGAGGTTGTTTTACTTAGATTGGTTGAGATGGGAAGGCACAGTGCAGTGGGTGGTGGTAATCGTTCTGATCCTACGTAAAAGTAAGAAGAAAGTGAGACCAGCCAAGTGTTCACACTACCCTGCTTCTGACCTTGGATACAACGTGACCAGTTTCTTTCAGCTTCTGTTACTGTGACTTCTCCAAGTTGACAAACCTGGGACTGTAAGCCAAAATAAAGTCATTTCTACATCAAGTCCCTATTGCTATCCTATTGCTTTGAAGCAACAGGAAAAGAGATATATGTTTAATATGTTTTTAAAATCAGATCAGTGTCTTTTGCTATCTATTGAAGTACATCCTTTATATCTTTCATAACACCAGTTATATACTCCTGCATTGTTCAATTACAATGATGTGGGTTTAGCCAGGCACTGGGCACTTATTAAACGAGAACAGTATAGCCGGAAGGGAGAAAGGGTCTGCTTCTAAGTTTGCTGAGATTTCATAAGAGTTATGTTGGCTAAGCCGCTGATCCTTATCTATAAAAAAAAAAGCCAATAAAAGGATCAACTGTTAATTCCAGATCGTTCCATTTTCAGGGATGATGACACACCCCTTCTATCAGGCAGCTTCTATTGCACTTTCTTATCAAGGTTTCCCTTCGGAATCATTGTGCAGGGTAATTTCAGGAATTCTGTTCAGCATCCCTCCCAGATTCCACAAAGGGGTTTGCTAGATGCTTGCTCCATACCACTCTTTCTTTGTTTTAACTTCGCTCTGGGGCTTCTTGAAAAGTCACACACACACACACACACACACACACACACACACACACACACACACGACCACAGCAGCCTTGCAGAGCAGGCATCTGTAGGCAGGCAGGCCTCAAAGGCTTTGCTGGTCTGGCTGTGTGTGGTCAAGACAATAAGTGGGCTCAAGGAGAACCATTGCTCAGAGCTGGAGGGTAAAGTCAATAATGCAAATGGAAGAACATTAGCCCTGAGCAAAAGATATAGCTACATTCTTGAATGTAGTCCAAAGCTCAGACTTCAAGATGACTGTCTGCTCAGAGAGTCCCCAGAGCTCAAAGTCTGAAGGTGCAAGTATGGTCTTGGAGATGAATGTGGGATGTGTGCAAGGGGAGGCACTTCAGGATCCAGCCATGCCTGCGTCCCAGATGTTCACTTAGACGAACAGTCTGGGAAATTTGGGGTCAAGTCCAAGCTGGTCTCTGCAGTTAGGGAAGGAGGGGATCCTAGTGAGTGAGGTCAGGCAGTGTCCAAGAGTGCAGGGTGCCAGAGAGGCAAGTGGAAGCGTCTTGCTCCAGAGAGCCATGTTAGGGGTCTGTGGGGTGGAGTGACTAATTCCTCATGTCTTTAGTCTGCGGGGAAATAAGGCAAGATTCCGTCTGGAAGCAATGCCCTTTCCATTCTCAGAGAGTTTAACAATGGTCTACAGGACACTATCTCTTCCAAAGTCCTCAGATAGCTGTTTGCTGGCAACAGAAGTGCTGGAAGAGAGTGGCAGGTAGTTACTGGGGCCTGCTGGGTACAGTCTGAATGACCACAGTGGCTTCTTGGGTCAAGTTCTAGACCAGCATTCCTTAACACAACAGGCATTAGTTAAGATGGATCACCATCTAGGCCTGGATGCAAAGAACTGACTCACAGGGATCAATCAAGCTCTCACCCCTCACCCACCCCGACTCCCACTCCCAGGGACTCACCAGTAAGCTCCCTCTGCTGCTGACAGGCCCCTGCTTACAGGGGAGAACTCCAGAAGGAGGAAACTGGCACTGTGAGGGGGTGGAGGATGTGGCAGGGATCCGAACTTTCTTGTTTGAGGAAGTTCTTAATAACTACCCATCTGCCTTCAGAGAAGAACACATTATTCATTTCAGTCTTGCAGCCTGAGTTCTCAAACCCAAGTCCTGCTGTCAGAAATCTGGGTCCTCATGTTTTCTCAGCAATGACCTGGGCCCCAAGGAGTTGCAAATGTCCTTTCTTAAGTAGTCCAGTGATAATTAGCAGGAGCCCACATCCCCAGCACACTTCCCCCCCCCCCCTTGGTGAGTAATTATAAATTCTACGGCTATTTAAATGTATCTCTGAGCTACTTAAAGGGCAGGGTAATAATTAATCAGCAACAAGTGATCTCGGGCACTTAACAGTTTTCTAAGCATTAATCATACTCACAGCTGACTACTAATGAAGCTGATAAACCATTTAGCAACTCTGAAAGTGAATTTCTCTGCAGGCACAGAGAGCCTTAAGATATTTTGGTTTTACCTAGCAAATATTACCCACATTTTTATTCCTCGGTAAAGAGATTCAGAAAGTGAGGTTAATGTTTTGATGTTCTTTTCTGGACCCAGTTCTGTTTCTGAGTCCAGAAATTACACGTTCCATCTGGGAGGCAAGAACTTGTCTTGAACATTCTATACCTCATTTCCAAGACTGTTCTGCCTCCGTGATTGATCGACTGCATCACCATCTTTATCATCAGAAAAAAGAATAAGAATATCTGACCCAAAGGAGAATGAATTTAAAAAAACAAAACTTTTTCCTTAGAAGACAAGTAAACTAATGTTTCAGTTGCTTTTAAAATAAAAGATGGGGTACTGGAAGGGCTTAACTGCGGGAGTTATAAAGGAAGTCTTTAGTGCCGAGAAGAGGCTCAACACAGGATAGAAGACAATGGCGACAAAGAGGCTCTCGGATAAATCTGATGTTATTTTGTTGCCATTCTTTTTAGTAGGGAATGGCAGTCTCCCTCCATCAAAGGGTGCTTAGTAACTAGTCTACAAATTGTAACGCACATACAGCCTCTGCTTCATCCTAAGACTGTCCTGAACATGTTCGCTTGCACCTGAACAACACAGCCAAGGAACTGTTGGACCCCCAAAGGGTAGCTTTGCTGGCTGCTGTGTTAAGACTATAGAACAGGACAGATGTAACCAGGATTCACCCCCTGGGAATTTTGTATGTGTTTTGTAAGAAAGGATCCTTTACATAGAAGCTTAATATATTTTAATGGGGAGACATAAACTCTTCCTTCTCAGAAAGTGTGAATTAATGTGTACCGGTGTGAGATAAATGACCTTCTTTGTAGGCTTCTCTGTCTTGTGATCTCTTAAGGGAACATGGAAAGCTTTGAAAAGATTTATACTTCTAGGTTCAGATCGGATGTGTCTCCATAGCTCAGGCTGGCCTTCAATTCAAGATCATACCCTCAGTTGCTCAAGTGCTGGGTTAGCAGAACCACTACTATAACTGGCACGGCTCCTTAAATCTTTACATTTTTGTTGTTATTTGTTGCTTTTCTTTCTTTGTCCTTTCTGGAGAGAATACAAGCGATTTATGTGATTAAATTCAGAATCATCCAGGTGATTGCTGTTGAATGTTCTCTAAATTTAAGATCTCTGGTTGTCGGTCTGATTGGACTGTTCTCCCAAAATGCTATAAACTAGGCTGCTCGTGCCAGCAGGGATTTATTTCTTACAGCCTTGGAGGCTGGAAAGTCCAAGATCAAGACACATTTGGTATCCGACGAGAACATGTGTCCTGGCTCGTTAGAGGAAACCTTCTTGGGATGTACACATGACTTAGGGGGTGAAGTATTTGATGTATGTGCTGAGGACCTGAGTTTGAGTTCCCAGAGCCCTTGTACTAAAAGCCTGACACTGCAGTTAGTGTATTCCTATAATCTCAGTGCTTCTTCTACAAGAAGTGGACTTGGAGACAGGAGAATCTCTGGAAGCTCCCAGGCAGCTGGCCTGGTGTAGGCTTGTGCAGCAGCAAGCAATAAAAAGACCCTGCCTCAAACAAGGAAGGAGCAAGGACTGACATCTGAACTGGTCTTCTGACTTCATGCACACCAAGGCAAGTGTGTGCTTGCACTCAACAGACTCACATCTCTACTCATCTCCCTCGGTTTCTCACCCTCCCTGGCCTTCTGTTCTTACATCATTGAAAGATCAGAGGCTCTCTTTCAAAAGAGCAAGAGCACCAGTTCAGAGGGTAGAGCTACATTACTTCCCTCCAGTTTACTTCTTATTAATATCATTGCTTGAAGGACAAGATTTCTGCCTGTAAAACATCATCACTGTATCCTGAAGATGTGATCTGACTGCAGTATGGATAAAATATGCAAATGAATGTAGCAATTTCTGTCAACTGACCAGAATGGGGGTCTGTGGAGATAGATGGAGCTATCAGATGGTTACTAATAGTGCTTTTTACAACCTGGAAGCCAACCATTGCTCACACTCAACTACCCAACTTTACTTGAATTTCATTGAACTTGGCTTATGTAGTTTGTAAACTTAGTTTTGACTTGTATAACTATAACTGAAGGATGAGAACCATCGAGTCAACATTAGAGGCTAGCGAGAGTTGGTGAGGATTTTGCTCATTTGTTTTTTGGGGTTTTTTTTCTTATTAAAAAACAACACTTAAGTGGAGGGAAGGGTATCAAAAATCTTAAAGATCCTGTTTTAAGTATCAAATAAAATGGGTATGTATACAAAAATCTTATCAAGGATCATATTTTCACTCATAGCTAAAAAGCTCATTTCAGGGATTATTTGAGAGAATGAAGTTCTAGAAACTTACTGTAACTGATGGGATTTGACTGAAATTTACGCCGAAACCTTCACTAAGATCAAGTCTTCCATGTAGCTACCATATACTTTGAAGAGAGTGGTATATCCCGGTGCACACTTTACTGTTATATAACCTAAAATTCAGCTTCGCTTTTGCTATCAGAATGTTGAACAAGAAAATGCAAATGCAAATAAAATCCCTATTTGGCTCCTATTCCTTTTATAGAGCAGTCTGGTTGCATTAATGGGTAAATATAGTTTGAAATATGAATTGTCTCTCACATGATTCAAATTAGATGAATTATTTTGCACATTCAGTGATTAAGTCAGTCTATGCAATTATTACCCCCACACTAATATAATAATCTATTAACTGACTCTATTCACAGGGCATGCTGGATTGTTAGCTAAAATGAGATCAGTGTGCCAGAAAGTGTTTGGATAAGCTTGGTGTCTTAGAGTTTCTACTGCTGCAATGAAACACCATGATTAAAAAGCATGGGGAGGTAAAGATTCATTAACTTACATTTTGAGATTTTAATCCACAGTTGGAGGAAATTAGAACAAGAACTCAGCCAGGGCTGGAACCTGGAGGCAGGAGCTGATGCGGAGGCTGTGGAGGGTGCTGCTTACTGGCTTGTTCCCCATGGTTTCCTGGGAAGGCACTGCCCACAATGGACTAATAAAGGAGGAGAATTTCCAAGATGGCTGACTTCTTCCTCATTCTCCTCTCTTGCAATAAAAGCTTGACAGCTTAAACAGAGTCCCTGTAGGCTTCTGTCTCCCACTGGCAGGCTCCTTGCTGCTGGACAGGCTCAACAATCTCATCCCCTTTCCACAAAGACAGTGTGGACCAATCAGCCATCCAACCAACCATAAAGTAGGGGAGGAATTCTCCTCAGGGGCTTCTCAGAAAGTCTTCTTTTCTGTGTTTCTGCGCATGTCTATGCTTCCTCATCCCTCATAAGGGCCTCTCTTCAACTGGTGGTTCTGTCGCCGCGATACCTGTTGCACTTCAGATTTTTGCTGCTTTTTAATTGTTTAAACGGCAGAGAAAATTAATCCGATCAAGACTCCTAGACTGTATCATTTCACGACCTTTAGAGTATATCATTACAAGACCCCCTAGACTATATCATTTCAAGACCCCTAGATTGCATCATTTCTACATTAATTTTGGCTTATTATCCCCATTGAAGTACACTTATCACTGTTCCAGTGACATGGTCTAGATATCACTGAGTGATTTTGTCATGTGAACAGAGTAAAGTGTACTTACTCACATGAAGATGGTGTGACCCTGTAATCTCACAGGACTGATCCTGTGGATGTGGTCACATGATTGCACGGCACGTGGCTGCATATGAAGAAACCCTGACCTCTCACTTGTATGAGCATGGCAAAGGCAGGACCTTTTCCACAGCCTTTTCAGGTGACATACTGATTGTCCTTTAATATAGTACACAAGAAAAAATACTGCTGTTTTACATGCTGTTGTAAAATTTTGGCTCAATGAGATATTAACAGCTTGAAAATATGGACATGCATCATTATACACTATCAAAAAGCCATATCTCTTCACAGTCGAACCTGTCTCAACAAAGCAACAATACATTTACGTTTTGAAAATGAAGCAGATCACCAACAGCAGTTGAAACTTTTCTGAAATTCGAATTTTCACTCAAAATGTAAGATTTTATCATTCAAACCAAAGATCGACAAGGCAATTCTTTTTAAAACTGACAAACACAACCCATTTTGTTCATTTTTAAGAAAAGTGTCCCCAGGCCCGGTGGTGTGCGCTTTTATTTTCAGAACTAGGGCAGCAGAAGCTCTATGATTTCAAAGTCAGCCTGCTCTATATAGTGACTTCCGGAGCAGCTGGTGCCAAGTAGAGAGAAGAGAGACCCTATATCAAAGGAATAAATAAATAAATAAATAAATAAATAGGAAAAATAAGAACCTCTAACTCTGAAGAACTGTAGTTGGTCAGTTGCTGTCTCCAGTGCTAACAGTATCCCACGGAAGAATGGGACACCTTGAGAGTCCGTCCTGCAAACACTGGCCTTTGAGAAAACCAGTCCTGAAGCTTCAGTCGGCTGCCACAGAGGCCTTCCGGACACCCCACTGTGCCATTCAGCGCACTGCCTTCAAAGGCTGAGGTGTCTAAAACAAACACTGATTTTCTTAGGAAGGGTTTGGGTGAAACTGAGGTTTTTTCCCTTCTTTCCTTAACACAGCAGGGCGTGGGTGCCACGATGGCGGGTGCTTCTGGTGCCACTTCTCGCTCTCTCTTTGGCCAAGGTGCTTCTCGACAGCATCGGTGCAAATGTCAAATAGCAAGAACAGGAAATCATTAAAGATGTTGCGGCCTCACGGCCTTCTCACAGGGCCCTGGAGATTTCTGTGGTTTGCTAGACTGCCATGTAAGAACAGCTGCTATTTGCCATAGGGAAGGAAACTTTAAAAATAAGAATGGAAAGATACCCAAAGTAGAAAATGTTGAAATACTGCCAACTTTAAAAACTCCTTTCTTGGCAAATATCTCTACAAATGCTTGAAATGTCTTTGTTTCATTGATGTGGATGATATAACAGTTTGTGTGGCTTCTTTGTTGGAAAGGAAAAAATTTATTATCTCAAGAGATAAAGCCTGAGTGTCATGACCCATACATAAAAAATAATAATCTTGACTAGGCTAGACTTTCAGAAGAGGAACAGGGATCTGCTTCCCTTCAGCAGCGCTCTGCAGGGAGCAGAGGAAGCCTTGAGTGGAGTGTGCTGAGTGGATGTGTATTGTTGACCCGGGCACAGCCATGCCAAGGATGCTAATGCTCTAGGAATGGCAATCTGCGAAGCTTTCCTCTGGGGGGCCAAGGGAGAAAAAGACCCAGTGGGAACAGAAACTAGCAGCTGCCTTCCTCTTTGTGCTAGGCATTTACAGCCTGAGACAGCTCGCTTACAGAGGACTGCTGCAGACTAGCTAACTCCTCCTCAGGGATATACCTACTCCAAATGCTGAGATCCAAGTTGAGTAGAAGGTGCCACTCCCTCAGAGGGTTCACATCCTGCCTGACCTTAGCTTTTCTGAACACATGCCTGTCTCTTCATTCCCAGTCAAATTGGAGTGTGATGACTAACCCTCAAAATCTTTTGGACAGTGTTGATCTCTGTTCTTGAACATCAAACACAGACTAAGACCTGTTTAACTCTTCAGTGGATTATCTCTGTGCAAGTGGGTCTCATCTGATCAACTGATAAACTGAGTAAAATAAAAATGGAAACAAGAAGGACTTTAGCAGATAGCTCTTTTGGGTCTTGAGACCACATTTCAGATTTCGATTTCCCAGCCTCCATACTTCATGAAGCAAATCATTATTGATAACTTATCCTCTGCTCGGGAAATAGACCAATTCAAGTAAATTAAAGTATATAAAGGCAGACTATTGAGAAGCTGACTTGGGTTCACTGGTCCCAAGGAATGCTAGGGAAGTCACCAGGGGAGGGGAAAGAGAGAGAGAGAAAGAGTGTGTGCATGCATGGAAAGAGAGAATGTAGAGAAAGGGAGAGAAACCAAAATGCCTGGATTATAGGGGAAGAGCTTCTAAGGGAGGGGAAGCCGGGTCTCTGGGCTGGAAAGTTCATGGGGGAGGGTGGGTTGTGTTAGCCATGTCCTGTCACAAGCAGGGACTGAGGAATGCTGGAACAACCTGGAGGCCAGACCCACTTTGGTATGCTATATACGGACCTCAGCCGATTGTCCTGAGTCTGAAACACAACAATTAGAAGCAAGAGTAACAAACAGACAAATCCTCCATCTGCCCTGCTTCTGAGGAGAGCACCAGCTAGTCCAGCTAACATGCTGATGGTCCCCAGGCTTGACATGGGAACTGCTAGACTGGAGGTATAGGTACTTGCTACTAGCCCTCGTGGTTTAATCCAAAGGAGGTTGCTAATTCACTCCAGGTTTCTCTGAATACTTCTAACAATTTTTGTTTTTGTGGTTGTTTTTTTTTTTTTTTTTTTTTGCCATACAACTTTTTAGAACCTGGAGAAAATTCTTAGGTCACCAGAAAAATTTCCATTTAATGTAGCCTGAAACCTTCTCCAGAAGATTAAAAAAAATAGATGACATAATAGTTTGTGTACCTTCTTTGTTGGAAAGGAAAAAATATTTATTAGCTCAACGATGAAGCCAGAGTACCCAACCCATGGATGATACAGAAATAAAGATATTAAGACTCTTGAATAACTTCCTCTTTTACAACTTAGATTCTAACCAGAGCACAGAGAAGCTTCACAATGGGAAATCACAAGACCATCACTGCCCATGACAACTGCAGTACGGAAAACGGACTCAGGATTCCACATGACCTCCCCCACTACGTGGTCTGATCCCTGGCAGACCTCTGGAACATTCCTTTTGCCTCTGACTCTTTCTGGGATTCTGTAATCTTTTCCCACTACCTAGCTGATTTTCTGTAGACATTTGAATTCCAAGTCTCAAAAGAAAGGACAAAACTGGCTCAGTCCATCACCATCATCCTCAGAGGACACTGCTCTTTATGTCAGACCTCTTCTCAGGCTGGTGGCCAGACATGGTCAGCCGCCTTTGGGAGAGGAGTGCATCCAGTTCAGTTAGCTATGGATAGCACAGCACCGGAGAGCAAGATTTGGCTGCCTAAACCTAAGAAACTTCTAAGAGCGACTTCCCAAGTAGCCGTGGGTTTCTGAAGAGAACACGAGGCATGGCTACCATGTTAGGTATGCTTTAGTATAACAGTGGACCTTAGTCCAAAAACAAAGACAAATCCTTTACCTCCTCTTTGGAGAATCATTTCTTTTTCTCTTTTTTCTTTTTCTTTTTTAGATTTATTTTATTTATTTTATATATATGAATACACTGTAGCTGTACAGATGCTCATGAGCTATCATGTGTGTGGCTGCTGGGAATTGAACTCAGGACCTCTGCCGGCTCGCTGCGGCCCCACTCGCTCTAGCGTAATATACTGTAGCTGTCTTCAGAGGCACCAGAAGAGGGCGTCAGATCTCATTACGGGTGGTTGTGAGCCACCATGTGGTTGCTGGAATCCGAATTCAGGACCTTTGGAAGAGCAATCAGTGCTCTTACCCGCTGAGCCATCTCGCCAGCCCAGAACCATTTCTTCTTTAATGTATTATCTCTCCCCTCCCCTTCTATTAGTATACTTAGGCTGTGAAAAAAAAAATCCCACAGGATAGGTGCTTAAACTATAGGATTTCTTTTTTCAGGTTCCGGAGTGTGAGAAATCCAAGGTCACAGTGCTGTCTGATGCAATTCAGTTCCTCAGTGGAGGCTGTCTTCTTGCATGAAGGTGGCCACGTTCTCTGTCTTCACACGCCAGGCAAAGAAATGAGCCTCTTGTTGTCTCTCTTTATAAGCCTTTATCACCACAAAGGCTCCACTTTGGGAATCTCACTCATCTAAACCTAAATACCTTCCAAAGGCCATCTCAAAACAAGCACATTGGCAGCAATGGAGCCCACATCTATTTTGTTATGTTGTGGGAAGGGGAGACTCAACTTGGTCTGCACCATTCTTTTCCTGTTCTAATGTATCTTCCTCCTGAGGCCCACTGCACACTCTGACCATCTCATTTCACTTCAAGGCATCTTTCTCTTCCATATCTTTTAATTTGCTCAGAATTCTGCATTCTGTGGCAGGAACAAATGGATCTTTGCTGAATCCCAAGGGTGCCATAAATAAAAGCTAGTGGAATGTCAACTCCAGGGATTCAAAGAGAAAGACTACAGAGCCAACCAAATTAATCAAAGCAAGTAATTAATTAAAGCAAGCCTTTTTGTTTGTGTACACAAGCTGCCTCCCTCCAAGGTGGTGCTTGAGAGGGCGGCCTTAGACACGAGGAGACAAGGTTTTTCTACTTCATGGGTAGGGGGTTTCCCAATGGGGATTTGGCAGGGAAAATAGACGGGGTTACAGAAGCAGGACAAAAAAGGTGGTCATAGCAAGGTAGTCATAATAATCTTTTGAAACAAAGGTAAGATTGCAAGATGGCCATTACAACTCGTTGAAACAAAGACATGATTGGAAGGTGGTCTTAAGGTAGTCATAACAACAGTTGATCATAGCAACCTTTGGAAATAAAGGTATGGTGGCCATTTCCTGGAACGGACAATACAGAGATATTTGTAGTTAAGGCTACAGGTGGTTTGATCAACAGAGGTTTAATCATAAACAGGAATAAGCCTAGTTTTTTTTTTTTTTATTATAAGATGGTTTTAAGCCTAAGATGGAGGTAGGGTAGTTCATTAAGAACCCAAGAGTCCCACCACCTCTATATTATAGATATTCCTGTAGCTATAGCAGAACTCAAGAATCAGGGGATTTCAAATGATTGGCGTTCTGAGATGTGATAGGTAGCTTCAAGTATTCTCATGCAAATAGCTCCTGGGTTTATTTAAGGATAGAGTATGTACAGGTTGCATCCTGGGGAAACTAAGAACATCAAAAGACTAAGTGTCACTTACTAATATAGCTGGAAACAACCAGAAAACTAGTGAGTTCTCCTATTTAACGAGAACAGTAATTGATGTGTATTTGTGTGAACGACCCTCAAACAATACAATGGACATTTTATCTTCTCTATCATTTTCTCTTTTAACCTATTTTAAGGTAAAAAGGCCTCCTTTCTCTAGCAGGTATCAGAAACATCCAATCAAACCTTAAAGCTCCATTGACTTGTAAAGCAAATATCCCAAGTTGCCCAGCAAATTACTCTTTTTGGATATTGTTAATTGGAGTTTTTGCACACATTTCTTTAATGTTTAAAGTTACTATAAGCAGAACAAGAGATTGTTCTGTGTCATTTACATAGTTGGAGAGCTATCCAAGGGTATCCATTATGTATGTGGCAAGGAAAGCTGCTAGGCTGTCACATACAGCACTTAGCATACTTTCTTTAAGTTCTCATTGCCTCTGTGAAATTCAGAGGGACTCAAAAAGAGCGTATTTCAAACTGTTACTGGTGCTCTTTGTACCGCCTTGTGCTTTTAGTAACAAGATTATGGATTCATTTTCAAAGACATGTAAACTTTTTCTTTATTTTTAATTTTTAAGAGTGGTAGCTAAGAATATATAGGCTCTGATTTAGATGAGTTGGGACTTCACTACAACGTTCGGCACCCTTGGAAACGTGTTTCCATTGTCAGCATCTCTCTTCATCTTGATTTCTTCACAGATTAGATCGGGGTCATGCTGGTCTGGTGAAATGGTTATGGGATCAGGGACAATGGAGATGTCAAGTGTCCGGCACATGGCAAGCACCCTGTACATTGTTATTTGGATAAGTACTGCAGCCAGCTGTTTACATTTAAAGGGCATGCACATTCTCTGAGCTTGCTGTGGCTTGAAAGCCTTCTTTCCTGCCTGGTGGCCGACTTTCCCTTTCCTTATTGTTCTAAGAATACTTCTGCATATGGGCCATTGTAAATAGTAACAATTGTTTGGTTGTTCCATGAGACAGGAGAGCCCTTCCTGGAGCCTGGCTGACAGAGCTGTCTGTCTGACCTGTCTAGCTGCTCAAGGGCTGGAGACAAGGCTCAGCGTGCTCACTTCCTCCCTAGGACAAGAACAGTGTCCTCAACCAAAATAGATCCTTCTTGCAAGCACTACCCAGAATAAACCCAAAGGAAATAGGGTAAAAGCCCGCTGCAGGGCTTATTAAGGCAGAATTCTCCACCACATATATCCAATAGCAGAGTGTATGAGCCATTTTATGCCAATTCTAGCACATATGTGGAGTGGTTCTGTTTATTGAACACAGATATTTTATCTTTTAAGCCTGGAGGAATGCATTTGCAAATAAAGATAACGTAGTCCAAAAGCCTAATATCTCAATTACTCGTGAGATTGAGAAAAGTCAGTTAACATATACATGTGTGTGTGCGTGTGTGTGCGTGTGTGTGTGTGTGTGTGTGTGTGTGTGTGTGCGTGTGTGAACACAGGGACAGACATGTTACACATGTATGTGAAGGTCAGTAGACACACTTAAGTATTGGTGTCTTGCTTTCCACCTTGACAGAGATAGGGTCTCCCAGCAGCATATATTAGGCTAAGTGGTCCACAAATTCCTGGAGATTCTCCTGTCTCTATTGCCCATCTTGTGACAGGAGTATTGGGATTATAGACACATACTACTGTGTCTAGCTTTCCAAGTTGCAGTCCTCACACTTCCATGGCAAGGACTTTACCCACTGAACCATGTCCTTAGCCTAAAAAAGGCAAGTCAAATCCTAATCCAGTGTAAATGCAACTCATTGATGATATTATTTGACAAAATGTGAAGGACATCATTTTGATAACTTTACAGACATTAAAAGCTTCATTTGCATAAATGAGTTGCAATCCTTCATTCAGGAGGGAACCATCTATAAGCTGGTCTGCCAGGAAACTATTACATACATAGAGAAGGAGGCTGTGGCATGAGCAGGTTCCAGATGGAGATCTGAGAGAAGCTGCTGCAAAAGAATATATGATGTTCATTGTTATGTGTATAATACAAAATATACCAACAATGGGCTTGGAGCAATTGGCCATGTGTGTGTAAGAAGATAACATTTAACTCAGGTTATATCTGAAAGTAAATTCCAGAAATATTAAGGAACCAAACAGAAACAAAGAAAACTTTCGAGGCATTTGAAGACACTTGTGTAAGTATTGGATAATCTGTAAGTACTGGGAAATCTTTGTTGGAAAGATAAAAAATTCAAGATAAATTTTTGAATGTATTTCACAAAAATTCCTCATATTCTTGAGGTGAGGTAGTATATGAAGCAAAATTTGGGAGGTAGTTGGTTAAATGAAATTGTATAACTAGTATTTAGCATAAAGAACAAATGATTTTCTAAGAGAAAATATTTAGAATACACAGGATAATGACCTAGTATTCCTAATACAGTAAAGGCACTTATCAATTAATTAGAAAATGACAAATGTGTCAGAGCACCTCACAACACAGGAATGCAAGGACTTGTAAACATAAGAGATGTCTACTGTCAATATTGTGATCAGAGAAACAAAACTATGGGTCACATTGGAGGGAGGGGCAGTTTCTCTACCAGAATGAGTCTTACCACCTGGTGTGATGAAACTTGGGGGTAATAGACCCTCTAGGGATCCTAGTAGCACTAGGGATGGCTCAAAATTAGCTTTAGCCCCAAAATAATCTAGCCCTTTTCAAAATGTAAAAATATCCATCACTTTCCCTGTAATCTCAGCTCAGTTAAATGATAAAAATCATAGTACAATATAAAACACATGGCCAGGATGCTTGGCAAAGGCTGGGTGGAGATGCATGCAGGTTGAGAGGAGACAAGAATGCGTTTGAGGGAAACCATTAAGTGTGGGAAATGAGACCTGGACAAGGAGCCAGGTGCCAATAGCCACTAGCACATTCTGAGGGAGTGGAAAAGCCCAGTTAGCTTGGTGAGTTTCTAAAAATCTAAGGAAAGTTGGACCTCAGTTCTGAGAGAAGGCTCGGGAAGCTGGCAGGAACCTGCAGAGGCGGTTACTGCCTTGGGGACTGCATCTTGCAGGGCCTCAGGTAACATGGCAGGCGTTGCCACAGCCCAAGGATGATCCAGAAGTCATCAGACCATCTCCCATGGCTTACAACAGAGATCAATGAGCTTGGGATCAGTGGACAACCCCTAGACACAATGTGTCAACTTCACCATGGTTACTGAGGTTCTTCATGCTACCAGTCAACTTCCCGGCTCGATATAGACACTTAATATATGAAAGGTTGAAGGTTTCCAAATGAATGAAGCCTGACTCTGCATGTAACTAATGAGATGGAGTCTCAAACAAGCACCAACTAGATCTAAATTAATCTACATCCCTTGCTCATGAGCTGTGTACTTAACCAAGCCACATAAGCTTCTATGCATCGGTATGCGGATGATTACAGGAAACCGTGGGGAGACATTTGCTTCTCTCTATGAGCAAAGGCCATCAAGTCAGAGGGAGAACCATCCCTGGGTTTACTGTAGTCATTTTGTACCACTACAGTAATTCCTGCGGATAGACGCTACGACGTATGGTAATTGACAGCAATGGAACCAGTTTCAAAATCACTTTGAAATACGTGATGTTGATTACAGTATAGGATGGCGATTTAGGGCCAACCACAAGAATCTTGAGACCTCAATTTATGCTATGAAGAGCAGAAGTGCCTCATTCTCCCAATACTTTCAAAACAGTAGATTTTCTGTTCTTGAAATACCCAAGTAGGCACCAGAGGAAAAAGTTGCTTTTGTAAGAGACCTAGAATAAGTAAAGATTCTAACTTAGTGTTCACAAGGTGAGGTGATAAAAACAGTCAAAAGAGACTTGTTCTAAGAAATGGGGTTTCACGTACAATCTCATGTCTGGAGCAAATTGTCTCCCTTTAAATTATAATGTATTTCATTCTTTGTCCATTTCATACAATGTGTCTTTATTATCCTTCTCTTAACACTTCCCAGATCCACCCCACCTCCCAAATTCCTTCCAGTGCGTTCATGCACGTATGTATGTATGTATGTATGTATGTATGTATGTATGTATATATGTATGTATATATGTATGTAGCAAATATGTATATATGTACATAATATGTTTGTATATATGTAGTATATACGTATGTATAACCCACCGAGTTCGGTTTCTGTTTCTCACGGGTTCCTTCTTTTCTACATCACTTTGGGCTAGATGTTTTAAGCACTCTGGGTTAGACTATACCTTTATAACAGACGTTCCGAAGCATGGCCATATATTGGAATCTAATGAAGACTTAAGTAGTGGGGATCCCTTACACTAAGCAGTCACGTCTTCAGAGACATGGACAGGAACGTTCATAGCAGCAGTGTTTGTACTAACGCCAAGACTGAAAAGGATCCGGATGGTCAGCACAGGGAGCATGAATAAAAGAGACACCTCAGCATGCTTGGATGAGCAGACACCGCAGAGCAGAGGGTTAGCCATTTTACCATCTGCGAAGTTTCAGTACCAAACAATCTGCCTTCAGAATACAAACAACTGCTATTGACAACATTACAATAGACTGCCAATGTTGCAGCAAAACTCTATAAAACCAGAGCTTCAGCCTATCACTATATGTGTGCACATATATGTATGCGGATATGTATCTACACACACATATATGTACATGTATATATACCACAATGAAAGCAAACTAGAGCAACATAAAGAAGCATGGCTAAATTTCACAGACATACTTCTTAAGAGAGAAACCAGATATAGAAGGATACATACTGTGTGATTCCTTGATACACATTTCAGAGATAGGGCAAGGTGTGCCATGAAACTAAAATTTAGAACATAGTGCATCTCATGGGAAAATGACTATTGCTAGGATGAGACCCAAGATGTTTTCCGAGTGGGATTACTGTATTAATCTGAAACTGTTCACCCTTAATTTTTACACTTAGAAGATTGTCACATTCCCCCTGACATATGGTTTATTTTAATGGAATGTTAAATAATAACTATTCTATAGTTTCCTTCTGTGCAACCAGAGTTAAGCTGGTCAAAGATGTGGCATGAGTTCTCTCTTAATTCATTAATTTACCTTAAGGAGGTAAAGGACCTGCCCAAGGTTGGAGGGCTGAAGATGAGATAGGAGTCAGTGTCCTTCAGAGTTCTGTGCTGTATATGGATTGAGTCATCAAGGGCCCAGCATCTGCCCTTCAAAACTGATGGAGAATTAACACGAAGAAACCGCAGTCGCATCCCAGACATGAGCCTACACTGATATTCACACGGGCACCTCAATCTTCTCATTGGCTTCTGTCACCTGGGAGGGACCTTGGCATGCTTGGCAGGGCGTTAGAAGCGCTAAGAAGATGCCAAGGCCCTTTTGAGTCTGAGCTGGGGTACAGAGGCCATTCCTGAATGTTCTTTCTCTGTCCATGCCTAGTTTGTATGGCATCACAATATAGGAGGCACAGCCTGATTTGGGGCTCTGAACAGTTAACATCTTCCTTCAGCTTTGCACCTTACTTACTGTGGAATTACTGAACTTCGCTAACTTCGAACTTTTTTCTTATCTGTAAAGGAAGCATAGAATCTACCTGAACAGTAAGGTCCCCACCCTTCCTGAAGACAACGGCTGGCTTAAAAAGCAAGCACTTTCATAGTGCCAAGTTTGTCATACAAAGCACTGTTAAGCCTGTTGAAGGAGTAACCGATTTAACCTTGACAAAAAGGAAGTTTCATTTGTAACTCTTATTTTATAATGAAGAAAACAGGACTCGGAGAATTTAAAGCAGGTCAGTAGCTTGACCCGCTGCAACAGTGAGGATACCTGGCAACTGTCACTGAATCTGTTCACAAAGGAAACTGAATAGAAATGAATTCCGCACATCTTTTTTTCTTCAAAGTGCTATAAATTGGAGCTGAGGCCTGGCTCAGCGGCGGAGTGCTTACTCAGCATGCACAAGACCCTCAGCTCCATCCTAGCACTACAGAGACACAGTGAACGCACAAAGTACTGCAGGCCACGGCTGCCCACGACTCGAAAGCTGCTTTTACTTCTGCCGGCAGGATTTGATAACTCTTCTTCACTTTCCCGGAGGTTGATGAATTTTCTGATCTCTATGCATCTTGGATACTTTCGGAAAAGAGAAAATTATTTCAATTCTTGTCCTAAAACTTTGTGGAAAAGTTTCAATAACATGGTTTTAAAGAAGTATTTAAAACGTGGGTGTTAACGAGTCAACCAGCTAGAAGTTTCTTATACATGCACACACTCAATCCTCCTCCTGCCCTGTGAGTCTTCTTTGTGCCTTTGCCCTGGGGACATCTCACTCATCCCTACTACACTCTCAGGAGAACACCATCGAATCGGACCTGACATGGATCCCCCAATCTACCCAGAGCCAAGGTCAGCCCTTTCACAGCAGTGACCAATACATGTCTGTCATCTAGTCTGCTTGACAGATAATGTTGAATTTCCTATAGAATGAACAATGAGGTTGGCAACAGGACCACCAGTGACAGAACTGAGAAAATACAATCCCTTCTTTACAAGAGACATTTTGCTACAAAGACAAATGACATTGAGTATCTGATGTAGAGTTCAATTGCCCAACAAGTACACCTGGAAAAGCTTGACAAATTCACAATATAAAATGACATTTGTTTCTATTTTACCCAACTCCTCTGTTATTTGCTCAAATCCTAATGCTTGATTGATCTTTAAGGGAGAATGAATTTTGTTTAAGCCATTTTCAAAAACCGAAATGCAAAGGTTAATTTCTATGAGCCAACATTTTGCTCTTGACATAAAGCCTAGCAGAATTGGGGACTAGCATTAAACTCCATTATTACAATATGTGAGCTATATATTGGAAACATTAAGTTTTAAAAACAAACCATAAACACCACTGTTCATCTTGGAAGGTGCGGTACTCAGTAGGTTGAAAGATTTAGTATTCCCGTAATAGGAGTTTAGAATTCCAAAACACAGAGAAATTGTCTTTTTTTTTTTTTCTTTGTTTAGCTTGGTTTTGTTCCAGGAAGTTAGGAGACACTGAGCCAGACAGCGTAGATGACACGCCATGATGTGAGGTCTTCCTCTGCATCAGACAGGAAACAGCCTGCCCCTGCACAGGACTCCCTGCCTTGCTCACTCTGGTGTTGGCACATCCATTTGCTTCTCTCTGTTTATTCTATAGACTGTGCAGAGATCAGGCAGGGACGAAGCTACAGTTACAGGAAATACAGCACAGCGCAGGCTTCTGTCATGTTATCCAGGAACCATAAAAGTCCACATAAACTGTTTTACGAGAAGACGGTATAAACTGATGCTGCTATAGCAGCTTTTCAAAGGATCTCGTAAAAAGCTACTGTCACGTCGCACACAGACACACACGTACACATACATCTATACATGATTTTTCTACATGATGTCATTTGAGGGGTAAAGCAAACACTAAAAATAAATTTTACCACTGGATATATTTCAGTCCTGTGTTTTCTGGGCTCTTAGCATTTCAGTCGAGTGCACGTTCTGGTTTAGCTCAGAAATGTGTCCAAAAGGCTCCTGCACCAGGGTTCACAGGGCCTTAGGGAAATGACTGTGTTATGAGGGCTCTGACTTATCAGTTGATCAACAGATAGGTTTATCATTTGAGGGACTACTAGAGAGAGGCAGAAACTTAGTTGGGGTCCAGTTGAGGGAGTGGATTATTGGGGGATGCCTCATATTTTCAGGTTTATTAATTTTGAATTCTTTATTGCCCAGAAGCAATGGAGCTGAATTAACACACAGTAGGATCTCTGAAAGTAGAAGACTAAAAGATGATTCCTTGTTTAACTTGTTTTCCTTGGGTTTCTTGTCACAGCATCAGGAAGCCAACTACCATACAGGTTCAGAATTAAGAACCCACAATATCTCTCCATCATTTTCACATCAACCCTTCTGGTCTCAAATCCTCTCAGCTAGATGTATTATGTCAACTTTCCCTGCAAGCCCTTAGTTGGACATTCAAAACTGCATCTCCAGTGAGCTCCCAAAGGCATGCTGCCATTGCAGAGGTCAGTGGTGGGGGGGCGGGGGAAGGGAGGTGGAAAGGGGGCTCTGGGGGGTGCAGGCAGGGAGGGAAGGCCCAATTGGTAAAGAGCTTTCCAGAACAAGACAAGAACCTGTGTTCAAATGCAAATGTGAGAAGAGAGACATACACACTTGTGATCCTAGCCTTGGGGCTTGCAGCAGCAGGAGAACCTCGGAGCTTGCTGACTCCTCCTCCTGGGGAGTAAGTGAGTTCTGCGCTCAGGACATAAGACGGTGATCAGTAGAGGACAGCGCTCAACACTGATGCCCGGTCTTCCCGTGCACATACACAGATGGGAACACTTACACAACATATATGTATATATGAATGCCAGCCTCCTACAAACATTTCTGTTAAAACAATAGAAGTCTTACTTAAAGTCAAAATAAGGAATTCCAGTAGAAAGGTAGTCAATTTACTATACAACACGTTTTTAATTATAAAACCCCCTCATTTTAATGCTCATCTCTTTTAAAATTTTGAATTAATTAATTAATTTGTGTGTGTGTGTGTGTGTGTGTGTGTGTGTGTGTGTATGTGTAGTGTATGTGTGTGCATCAGAAGAGAACTTATGGGAGACAGTTCTTTCTTGTAAGGACAGGGGTCTTGGGGATTAAGGACACAGTTCACACCTTATGAGGTCTTTTAAATTAATTATACCTTGGCTGGACCATCAATATATCATTTACAGAAACAGACGCCACCTAACTTGTCCCACACCATTCTGGTGCTGAATTGTCACACAGATAAGAGACAGTTAATATTTCCCCAGTGCAAAAAGAGTGTCTCTAAACAACTTAAGGTCAGGGGTGTCATGCAGTGAGAGTGCTGCATATACAATTATTTAACAGGGGATGCACTTGGATACCCTGAAAGATCATTCTAGGGTGGCCTTGACACTGAGATCCCAAGATGGATGGAAGCTGTCCAGGCAAACCTCCAGCCCGTTATCCTTCTGCATTTTGAGTGCTGGGGCTAAGGGTGTGAGTCACCACATCCATTTAGCACAAAAGGTTCCAGTTTTTCAATTGCATTTGTGTATAGAAATGTCTAATTTCTGGCGAGTTATTTTCTACAAAGTTATAGAGATATATGATAAAACATGCCAAGACATGGGCTAAAATAAATATTCACGCTGTAAAATAATATTCATTTTTGCTTCCATCCATTTTGTTTCCACTGTGCCATAAAGTGTTCTTTTATGGATTATGAGGCTATGTTCATAGTCTGACAGGTACTCGAATAGAAAACAAGTTATCACTGAAAGAAACACAGGAAAAAAAAAACCTAGAGAATTCCTGTCACTGACTACTTAGATCATACGAGATCACGGATATAAAGATCATTTACAAGACAATCACCCTTCAGTTTGTCTTTAAAATGGACCATAAGTGATGGTGAAAATAGCCATTTGACAAAATATTGTTGGATGTCATAGAAGCTATAATTATCAAAGAGCCTTTTCCTTATTAAATCTCTGAACCTTATATTACAAGATGGTGTCATCTAAGTGATTGTCTCCAGGAAACTCAAACACTGGTGACAAAATGAAAGCCCACAAAGGTCTCAAGGTCAAAGCTTTGGCACCTTTGGAACATTGGGCTCATGCTCTTGGGACAGTCATCTTAAAAATAGGACACCCTAAAAAAACATTCCCTGGTTTTAGACATAAGCCTATTCATTCTCACAGAACTGTTAACTTTTCCAAATGTCTGTCAATCGTTAGGGGAAAAAAAGATCAAGAACTTGCAAAATAATGTGACAGAATCTGTGATTCAGAAAAAGAACAAACGTACACAGCTCCCAGAATGCCCCGGGACTGACCCAACTGAGGCTCAAATGAGAGGCTTTTGAAGAGGATGGCTTCTCCACAGGAGATTTCTGTGGATTCTCTCAAAACTGAACAAGAGCCCAGGTCTTTCAAAGCCCGAAGTGCTCTTCTTCTATTGGGGAGAGAAGTGTGCAGTATCAGGCTACATGTCCTGGTCAAGCAGTTTAATAAACAGAAACCTTTCTCTGAAATAAACACATCAGGAAACTTAGGGAAGAGCTAGACCTGTCTATTAAATTATACTTCAAGTAATTGAATTAAACGACTGGTAGGAGGATTAGGCACACAAGCAACTCTAATCAATCTCTTGAGGTCAGTCTGTACTAAACTTGGACCATCTACACCAGAGCTTATTTGTGCAATGGTTTCCATCAGCCTCATATGTTCCCTGCCTCTGATTCCCATCTGTGGGTCCTGGAAGCCTACAGGTTCAGATGAGGAACACCAAGTGGCTTACTCCAGAGGATGGCATCATGAAGGCTGCAGCGACTGCAGACAATACCTCAGGACACCCAGAAACACTGGCTTTTATGCAGGTGTGAAGTTGTTGCTTCTTAAGGGCCCACAAGGACAGTTTCTCAGAGGACAAGTTAATACAGAGGCATTTTATTAACATTAGCTTGCCAAAAAATAAAAGCTGGTAGAGTCAAAGCTCACACACAAACAAATTCATAATGCACTGTTTGGAGTTGCCAAGAATTAAGATGTAATCTAAGGATTTTTCATCAAGATTTGGGAAAAGAAGGCTTATCCATCCAAAACACAAAGCAGGGCCATTTCTCAGCCAGCTAAGGAAAGGCACTTGTCATATAGGTGAGAGGGCCTGGATTCAGACCACAGAATGATGGATCTCCAGAATCCATGTAATGCTAGATTGGCAGAGCAAGTCATATTTCAGCCTGCTTATGTAGAGACTGGACCGACAGAGTAAGCTGGCCATTGAGATTGGTATAACAGATGAGCTCTGGGTTTGATTGAGCATCCTGCCATGAAGAATAACACAGAAGAACTGGGAGAAAGATTCCTGATGAAGACCTTAGGCCTCTGCACACACGTGTACACATAAACATGCATCTGCATGCACATGAGCACCTACACACCTATCATACACAGAGAGACACAGACACAGATACACATCCACAGATACACACAAAAGAGAGAGAGAGAGAAAAGATGCATGCCTTTGTAAAACATGTCGTGATGGTCTGATGCGTGTACACAGTTTAATAAAACCAATCAGTGTGATTAGTACTTCCGCTTGTAAATATTTGTCATTGGCAGTGAGGATAGAAGTTGGGAATCTTGTTTCCTTTCACTCATTATTTAGAAAGCATACCGTAAACTGTGACCTCGCTATTCTGCAGAATGCTGCCCTTTGTTTCCCGTTCAGAAAGTGACCTTGTGCTTCAATTCTGCGCGTGTCTTTTAAGAACAGGTCTGAGAAGGATGGCGTTCCCTCCAGCCTAGTGTTCAGGTTGTGCCTCCCAAGCTTCGTAGGTAAGTAACTGAAGCCAGAGTCTGTTTCCGAAAGAAAACAGCTTGATCTTGAGGAAGTGTGCAGTTTCAAGGAACTAAACAAACATCAATCAGACGCAGACCAAAACAGACGCAGTCTGCCGTTTTTTTAAAGGGAAAGGACCGGCAGGTGCAAGTGCAGCCCAGCTCTTTCCCTAGGAGGACAGTGCGCTGCCCTCGGGCAAGGAGATGCGTGAGCCATGGTGACAAGCTTCTTCAATTTCCCATTCCTCTTCCCAGTGACTGGCTACCAAAGTCACGTGACCACAAGGGCTTTCAGAGGGTTCAGGAATGAGACCAGGGAAGCAAACTAACAGGTGAGGATTTTTTTGTTGTCGTTGTTTTTTTGGCTTTGTTCGTTTCATTGTTGTTTGTTTTTTGTTTCCCCTCCCCCTCCGGTCCAGCTTACTCTGGCCCTGCTCGCTATGACCGACGATTCTAAGCAATGCTTTACTTAATCCACACCTCAAGATGCTCCTGAGGTTTCGACAAGTTTTGGAGATTCAATGAAACACCTCCCTTTTTGCTCTTCCAAGATTGTCGCTTGATTCTCTGTCCCCCTTGGAAGCCTTCTGTTGGATTCTGAAGTTGTGGCCCTAAAAAAGACTGCTCTGGCTGGGATGATTGCTTGGAACGTGATGCTTTCTAGCTGAGGACCAGGCAAAGTAGAGAAGCAGAGGAGAATTAGGTAATATAAGCAAGCTGGGATAGAAGAGGAGTGATCAGGATACATGAGTCTCCCCCAGTTTTTTAGGTCACTATACTTACTTATAGTCTTACTGCTATTGAACATAGAAAGTCTCACAATTGTAGGTCAGAGAAAACACATGTGGAAAAGTCCACTTCTCCATAACCCAGTGGAGAATGCAGAGAAAGGAAATGTTAGGGGGAAGCGGGGGGGGGGGGGGGGGGGGGGGGCGGACCTTGTTCCACATACCATTTTGAGAGTCAAGGTATTTTCTTCTATGGTAGGGGTCAGCAAACCCATACAGACCCCAGGGTAGATCGAGCCAGATTCTGGGAACTAAGACTCTTTATATATATTTGATATATATTAATATATATTAAATTTTTACACGAAGAAAAAAAAGGAGGAAGAAGAGAAAGATGTCTATAATTAGTAGATAAATTCTAAAAAGTTTTTTTACCTAGCCTTTTTATAGGAAAGTCTGCTGAGCCTCGATATCACTGTATTCTCTGATGGCTTTGGAATCAGGCCCTTGGCAAGCCAACTACAGATGAGAGAAGAAAGGGCGTGTGGTGAGGGGTCGCAGCCCGGCTTTGAGGAATCACGTGCCTCTGCTGGGGATTAATCATTTCCCTGCCAGCGAAGACAAGAAATATTGCCAAGCTCCTCGCCTAGGAGGAAGGAGAGCTTGATGGCAAAGCTGCGGCTGTTATCAGGGACATGGGCTAACTGCTTCCAGAATCTGCTGTTGCTGAGTTCAGGAAAGGGCCAGGACATGTCGGATTGAGGTTCTCGAGGTGGCTTCTCAGAAGAGGATGAACTGTGGTAGTTGATGAGAGAGAACTAGGGAAGTACAGGTTAGAGGAGGCAGATAACCGCAGCACAAAGGTAGGAAATAGAAGGTCAGAGGGGAGTCACGGGTGATAAGGAAAGGCCCCGTGGAAGATCCAACAGCTATGCTGAGCGGGAGGGTTCCATTGAGCGGGAGGATTCCATTGAGCGGGAGGATTCCGTTCAACCGTCTTGACGGTCAGGCTGCAAACTCAGACGCCAACTGGAAACAAGTCATTCCACCAAGGACTTTTTCCTGGTTTTTCCTTTCCCTTATGTAGTTGCCCTGTGGTGGTCTTGCCTGCAAAGCTGCCCCTTTAGTGTCTTCATACTTGCCTCTGGTGAAAGCCCATCTGCCTGAGAGGAGGTGTGTTCAAATGTCAAGAAATGAAAGAAAATCAGAGAAATTGATTCTTGGCTTTTAAGACAATTCAAAACACAAACTATACATATAAAAGAGTATTTACTACCGTTAATACTCAATTTAAAGAGTCATATAAAGGCGTACGCTTGTCCACTTTCTACCAGAGTAGCTACGACTCTGTCAGTATTTGTGATGTCTCTGACACTGCATGAACACGCTTCCCCATCTTCCCCCACTCCAGCTTGCTAGAAGAATACAAGCTCAGTTTTCTATCTGTTTCTTCATAACAGATTGTTTTTCTTGTGGCTATACCCTATGCATGGGGTCCTGAAGATGGGCTTTTTACCATCACCTGCTTTCATTCTGCAGGTGAAACCGTATACCTATGTTACTTGTCTGTGACCTAAATTTGTGCTCCAGGCTGTTTTTGAGACCCATCCAAGTTGCTGTTTAGAGCAGCCCACTACGTACAATGCATTTGTAGTCTTGATGGTCACACTTCTTTTTTTTCTAACTTGGAGACAATTTCTCTGTTTCAAAGAAAACATATTCAAATTACAACTGAAACAGACACACAAGCAATTCAGGGATTGCTGATGTCTGATACAAGTGTCGTGCTCTCTGTTTGTGGACTTTTCAAAGCCTGGCATATCTTGCCTTGGGACTCCATGTTCTTAATAGGAGTACAGGGTTCAGTTTATCATATCAAGTTCAGTTTGACTTGCCGTGACATTCATCTGCACTCTTTTCAGAAGTTTGTTTTTACAAACCACCAGTTCTAGCTTGTGAGCAGAGAGTTTAAGTTACGTCCTAGATGTACTGTCCCTCACCCTGAGTCTACAAGCTAAAACCCGCAAGGGCACCTTTAATGGCCCCAGGGTCCCGTGCAGGAAGGACGGCTGTGCGTAGCTCAAGCTCCGGACCGCAGGCTCCTTGCTATTTTAACGCAGTCTTACTGGACATAAAGTGAGCGTGATGGTGCTAAGTCTGTGTTCATCACTGTTGGCTTTGGTGTTCGGGTGTACTAAGTGAGCAGCTTCATAAATAAAAGTGTCATCAAGACGACTCACCGGGCAGTGTTGGCACATGCCTTTAATCCCAGCACTTGGGAGGCAGAGGCAGGTGGATTTCTGAGTTTGAGGCCAGCCTGGTCTACAGAGTGAGTTTCAAGACAGCCAGGGCTATACAGAGAAACCTTGTCTCAAAAAAAAAAAAAAAAATAAAAAAAAAATTAAAAAAGATGACTCTGCAGGACATTTCTCAGTTCCTGTGGCCCGGTCTGTTTGCTTATCCATCAAGGAAAGCTTGATGACTTTGCTACAGCACAGTGGCCCTTTGTTACTCAGCCTTAGGGAGAAACACACTGTTGAAAGTCCCTTTAAACAAACGACAGCCACTCCACCCACTACTGCCCAGAAGGGAAAGACACTCAGAGTGGAGGAGAATTCCCTTCTCAGGCATCTCTCTGAGATTTTCCTTTCTGTTGCCTACTTCCCAGCCAGAGTTCAATTCTGAATAGTAACCAATACTTGCCTCCCCTTGAGAACAACCTGGGTTGCAAAACAAAACAAAACAAAACAAAAACAAAAATAAAAACAAAACAACAAAAAACTCCTGAGTTGGAAAAAAAAAAAAAAAGCAGCCCTCATTTTTAAAAGCATATCTTTAAATGTTTTAATGCCGCCATTCATTTTCTAATAGGCAATTGGCAGCTCTCGCTATGAATACTCATTTTCATATTAGAGTAGAAGAAACCCAGCTACCTCTCCCCCTCCACTCTTCCTTTGAAAAGCCTGTTCGCTCCTGGAGAAAAGCTCCATTTCTCCTTCCAGAAGCACCATTTTAGGCCTGTGTAATCATTTCAGCAGACTGATGATTTAATAGTGATTTTAAAAATGTGAAATGGAACCTGCAGTTAAAGTTTATTGAAAATATAGGTTGCTGTAATTTTGTTGATGATAAAAGTACAGAAGTAGAAATGATTGGCTTATGCAGCTGCACTCAGATCACGTGACCCATGGCTCTTAGGGTGCAGAAAGATGTTAGTAAATGCAGCTGCTACCTAACTACTCCCTTCACCTCTGGCACTCAACTTGACAAGCATAAAAAGAGAAACAACACTGCAATGGCCCCTTATCTCTTCTCTCTTATTATTGTGGGTTTTTTGGGGAAAAAAGGCCAACAACCTGCCACATATGACTTATGGACAAATATTATCAATATGACACATTCTGTGATTGACTATGTTTTGAAATCACCTCCATGTGCCTTTGAAACATCGGCCCGCACCCATCACCTCCCAATGACATCTAAAGAGAATTACAAAAGAAATATCCTAGATAAGAGATCTGGTCTACCCTAATTTGGAAAGGAGCAAGTTGGCTGGCCTCACCTTCATAAATATGCCATCCATCCATAAATATTGATAAGCTCCTCTTAAATCAGCAATACAGAATCCACCAGGTTTCTAAGCCCCACTGGAACAGTCCACTCCATCCCCTCTGTGCTTTGCTAAATCAACCTGTGCTTAAACTGCTGTGTCCCCCCCCCCCACCATGGAATTCTTCATTTGAGAAGACAAGGAACAAGTGGCACTGTCCATTGAAGAAATCTACAAATTACATTGTCTTCAATTTTTTTTAACCGTATGTGTTCTTTGATTAGTATATATATTCTCTACTCTTCACTCATGTAGAAAATTATTAAAAAAAATTCACTGACAAAATAACAGAGCCTGTGAAATCATATGGTCTCAATCCTTATACTTTGGCCAGAAATTATAGTATGCATTTAGCAGCACACACACACACACGCATACACTCACACATTCACTTACACACACACTTACACAGCACACACAAACTCACACACCCACTCACACACTCATTCACACACATTTACAATACACTTGCACAAGACACACACCAACTCATATACATACACTTGCACACACTTACACAAGACATACAAACTCATAGACACCTAACACTCATTTACACTCTCACACACACACTCAGACAAGACACCCACATACAAACTCACATAAGACACACACAAGGTCACACATACTCACACACATACACTCACATGCATACTCACACGCACAATCATACAGTAACACACACATTCACATATACATACTCACATAGACACTCGAGTGTGCACACACACACACACATAACACATACACAGATGTTCTCACAGACACTCACACACACACACACACATACGATGCAGGAAAAAGAAAGGCAGAGAGAAAAGGGAAGCAGAGAGGAGGTGTGAGAAGAAAGACAAAGGAAGGGAAAACAGAGAAGAGAGAAAATAAGGAGATAAAAGAAATTGTTCCCACTATGACTTTTAAATAGAAAATCCCTGCTAGGAAAGACAACAATAAACCAGTATGAAAACAGAATATAGAAACAGAAAAAATTGTCACCTCACAAATGTGTGTAGGTACTGAGACCAGAGACCCGTGGCTGCAATCTTGCTAACCTTACCATGAGAAATGGTGAATTCAAACGAGGCCCATAACCTTCCTGAGCAGGGGTGGATCAGCACCTGCGACAAAGGTGGAAAAGTAAACAAACCAGGGGACAGCCCGGCAGTTGAATGCTTCTTTTGGAATCCAGTTGCACGGCTGCAACCCAGTGACCTTGGCTGTGTTATATAATTTATTTACTCTCCTTTCTTCATGTGGGAACCAGTGATAAAGAATCCAGCCACCCTACCCACATCCCAGGGTTATCCGAGGACCCAATGAGATCATCCTTTTGTGACAGCTCGATGAAGGTTGTTAAGCACCAAAGTACAGGATAGCATATGACCACAGTGAGCTTCGTGCTGTTCCCAGGCCTGGCAGTTGGAAGTCACATCGAGAAAGGAGGAGGAGGAGGAGGTGGGGGTATAGCATTTATAAAAAGGCAACCTGTTCTATTATCCACAGCTGAATTAAACACACAACACAATAATACACCACCACCACAACAAAAGTATTTGTGGACTTTTCTTTACGTGCTAAATTTTATACAACAGAGCTTAGCAACGGCATCTGAACACAATGAGCTCAAACATTTAAAGAAAGATACCAGGGGCTTTTGGTGTCTTGCTTTTAAGTGGTTCTAATAATCAGTGGAGGAAGAAGGGAGGAGACATTTGTGGTAAAGACGAGTTCTTATCATCCCCCTCGGGTACAGACCACTGTGGGAAGCAGCTCAGTGGAGGCTGCTACTGAGCGACACCCGGCAAACTACAAGTTCCAGAACCTGCCTGCTGGCTTCTCTCTGACAAGCCGAGCCAAGTGTCTCCGGTCAGAGCGGGCTGGTTAACAGTGAGAGGGACTCAGGGCAAGGGTGGATGGCAGGGCAGAGAGGCTGCCATGAGCTCTCTTATGTCAGCAGCTCAAACTTTCTGGGCTCCAGGAAGGAAACTCACATTTTGGAAACAGAAACAAAAGGCTTTCCCCTGCAACTGCTAGCATGTAGGACTGGATTTTGAAGGATTATAAAAGAGAACCATTGTCTCCCCTACCTATGCCTGAGCAAATCTTTTATCACTTTTTTAAAATAGAAAATATAGTCTTAGCCCAAAAGCTTTGTTTGCATGAGGGTGTATGCTGTCCATGGATGGAAACATCCCCTAACATTTTCCGTTCTCCTATGTCCCTCCCTCCTTTGTCCAGCCGTTCAGGTCTTTGTCTATTGTGACCCTAACATGCACTGAATCTACACACCAACCTCATGTGAAATTTTTAAACTTCAAACACCCTAATAATGAAAAAACACCAGAGTCCTTTCGGCATAGAACCCGTTGTTGTCTGAAGAGCCACGTGACTCCTTGCTTCCTTAATTATATTATATTCACTAGAAGTTACATAGTTAATTTGTTGTCAAAGATGATACATAGTCAGCAAACCAACTGATAGGAGCTATTTTGTCCCTAAGAAGACAAAGTGTTTTTGTATTGAAGTCTCTTTCCAGCTTGCAGGCTCTCCTGGCTTCTGTAGCTGGGGCAGGTGTTGACAGCTCTTACTCTGTGGTGGGAATTGTTAGAAACACCGGTGGACAAAGGTCTTCATAGGGAAATCATGTGTTGGTTGGAGATAGGAAGGGCTGATCTGAGCACCACCCTCCCACCAGTCTCAGGCATATCTGCTTTCCCGGTAGCTCTCCTCCACACTGAACTCTCTGCTGATCCTGATGGAGCTTGGCACATACCCTCACATGCGTCTTCTCAGAGAGAACCTTGATCTTACCATTTTCTAAGGAAATTTGTGAATAAAGAGGTTATCGGTGGTTGCCAGTCTTCTCTGAGAGGATGGACCAGAAACGAGAGGAAATGCTTCTGACTGCAAGAAGAACAAGGGTCTTTTGCATGGGAAAGGGCTATTCTGCAGTCCAGAGCATGGATGCCTCAGAGCAGCATCACAGGCAGGCTGGAGAGCAAGTTCTCTTCATTACCATGTAAGAGCATTTCACACTGCCTTCTGCCTGCAGCACATTTTTACACTTAAAAGCAAATTCAAATTCTTTGAACATTATAAAAAAAAAAAAAGAAAGAAAAAAAAGTCTTAAAGCTAAATAAAATTTAGTCTCACTAGGAAAGTGGTTGATAAATAATACACTCCTACTGTGAATATATTTTCATACTGTTAAATATTTATTTATTAAGAAGTAATACGTTTCTGAAAACATCTCTTTCGATAATCTCCCCAGTGAGGGAAACACACACACACACACACACACACACACACACACACACTATAGAATCAATGCTTTGTAAGTAAGAGGAAAAAAATGTCTCAGCTTCTTCAGGAAAATTGATGAGAATTCCTGGGCAGATCAGCTGCTTTCCTTTATCTCAAACAGGTTTCTGTCCTCAAATAATCTACCCAAAGTTGTGTGTGTGTAGCTTAGGTTGAACCCCGTTTCTGACAATGCCTATATGTATCTGAGTAGGGTGATCTGTCGAGAAAGACTTTAATGAGGGAAGATGAGGGTAACTTTCTCAAGCTCTTCTGCTGGTTAGCCTCCCCACTGTGAGGCAGGTCCTTGGCTTGAGCTGACCCATCATCTTCCCTTAGCGTCTCTTTCATCTTCTTGGCTCCTTCCCTGATGAGTACACAGCAACCACTGCTCTGGGGGTGGGGGTGGGGGAGCTGGAAATAGATTTGTATGACAAAGGGTGGGAAGTTAAGTGCAGAGATATGTGAGGGTTTGGCCAGGGGCATGCTGAGGTAACCTGCATCATGACTGGGACCCAGGGACTCCAAGTCCAAAGTACTAGGCAGGCCTTGGACCTTACCATCATGAAGAGGCAGAGGCTCTGACACTGCCAGTTTTGGAGCAGTTTGCAGATGATGGCTCTTTTGTGAGCTACCTCCTGGGCCACAGTTGAGACTGAACTGTTAGCAATGGATTGCCAAGTCCCAGTGTGGCCTGAGCTACGCCGACCACTGATTTCTGTCTATAAAGCTCAGTATTCATCACAGCGCTTAGAGATTAAGGGCAAGTGGCGTACACGGACTTGGGTTTGAGCGTGTGGGAAGGCAATAATATGGTGCACGAGCTTATACATGCACAGGTCCTACTTGTATTTATTTGATTTTTCCCTCAGCCTATGCCAGTGAACCTCATGAGGGAGCTTAAATGAAAGAGGAATGAGAAATCCAACACCAGGTTACAGACATCACTCAACACTAGACAGCTAAAACTAAAATACTAAAAGAGCCCATTCTCTGTTGGACCTGGATGTCAGTGATGGAGGCAAACCTTCCCAGTATGGGAAACTTTCAGTGGTCTATTGGTTATTCCTTTTTCTGGAAAGGAATATGTTAGTGTATAGAAGCATAAATATAGAGTAACTCATGTTCCAGGCATTCGAAAGACGATGGTTTTAAAACTAAAAAAGGAAATCTGATAGAGAGATAGCTTGGCTATTTGTATATTTGTGTTCCACAAGCGCTGGAAATGGCTTAAATATTTGTGCTTGTGAAAATTCTCAACCAAGGAGGGTTTTAACTATAAATGGATGCATCTAGCCATCAAATGGATACGTTTAGCCATTGTATTCTTCTGTCAGGGTTTCCCCCAGCTGACTCCTGCCAATCATGACAATGGCGGTGTTGCAAAGGACGGAAGTTATACATGGACCTCTACACACCATGGCCTACCTAGCTTTACTTCCTGCTGCGTGCCTCGTCTTCAAAGAGCCAACTGCCAGACCTTGACTTGGCACCATACTCAGTACCTAGCTAGACATCTATTAGCAGATTAATTTACACCACATCATTTTCTTCATGGAAGGCGCACATGTTTTCTCTCACTAGAATAGAGACTCACTGTGAATAAGCATTTGCCTCCCACACCCGCAGTATTTCTGCTAACCTCATCCCACCCCCAAACCAGATACATAATGGATTTCACACAGTATCGCTTGTGATTGGGACTTCTTTCATGGCAAAGGAGGTACAGAAATGGGTTCATGCCAGCTATTGATCTTACTGCGGTCTTCATTAGCTTGATAGATTGACAGACTATTCTTTTGAAGGCCCACTTAGTGTTCTTTAAGATGCAAAGTTTGACCTAAGTCGGCATGTAATTCATATTTCTGTTTCTCCTGTAGAAGGGCTTAGGGGTCAGGAAATCACATCTCACTGTTACGGCTAGTGATCTACTGAGCACATCTCATACTTCGAATTCCTTTGGGCTCTCCTGGTCCAGGGATACCCGTTTCAGAAAGGAGGAGGCTTCAGTTCAAAGCATGTTATGAGTTGATTGAAACAGGGTACCACCTGTTAGCATCACCAAGTGCCTGCACCTAGAGATAGGCAAGACCATAGATCTGTTACCATGGTAATGCCCCCCCCTCCATTCCCAAGAACCCCTAGGGCTACCCAATTTCACCTGGGCAGCACATGCGTCATCACGCAGATATAAAGGAGAAGCCCTCCTCCCTCCGTCCCTTTTGCTCTCCCCTTCCTCTCTTGTGCACGACCTTTCCCCACTCTCCCCAATTAAACCTTCTACACGTGGTATTGTCTGGACCTGGTGTGTGGAATTTACCGCGAGTCGTCTCTTAAACTATCACCACCCAGCTTCTTGACCCATGACATCTATTCCACAGACAAAAAGGGAGTGGGCTTAAGGAAAGAGTTTCTACTTGAGGGAGTAAAGGCAAGCAAGTGCGAAAGAGCTAAAGATCTTATAGGTTGCTCCGAGTCCTCCCTTAACTGCAATTAAAGGCAATAGGAAACCAATTACTTAATTAGCAGAACTGCTAGTGATCCCTACTCTTCGAGAAAAAAAGATTTGGTCCACACCATTACACAAGGATTTACAACCAACTCAAACACTCACTGGCAGGGAGACGGGAAAAGGTGACTATAATCGTTTATCCATGGCCACGTGATCATGCAGACGCAAATAATAATTATGGCTCTTTGTGGGGCCGTGTGGGGTAGTGGTCTGCTCGGGTAACTTATGCTCAGTCGAGTAATTTGGCTTTGAGCCCTGGAGCATCAGCAGGCAATTGAAGGAGCTCCTGCTTCAGTCACAACCCCTCACAGCTTCCCCCGCAGGAGATGTGTGCTCTATCAGGTGGACAATGCCCCACGTTCCCAGCATTCTAGCTGGACCCTACACCCAGTCATCTGACCACAGCACAGCCAGACATGCCATGCTCCATACAATACAAGGGACAGTTTGCCCCCTCCTCGATCTCTTGCTCTTTGTCCTTCTCTTGCTTCTTTTCTCCCTCTCTCTCTTGCTCTGTCTCCTCTCTCTTGCTCTTTGTTCTCCTCTCTTGCCTTCTTCCTCTCTTGCTTTCTTCCTCTTCTCTCTCTCTCTCTCTCTCTCCCCCCCCTTCTCTTTTCCTTTCCTTCTCTGTACTTGACCAGCCTATTTTCTCCTTCCTACAATAAAATATCTCATTTATATATTGCTTCCTTTTTCAACTAATGCGCTGTGCAGCAACAGGTCAGCACCAGGGAGAGAGAGAGAGAGAGAGAGACAGACAGACACACAGACACACAGACCCAGACCATCAGCATCGATCCATCCTTTGGTACAGCAGGTCTTTCTTTTTCATTTTGTTATGCTTATCTATGTGTATGTAATTATACAAGTATACAAGTATAAATGTCTCATTTGTTACCTTTGTATGTCTTCTCTCACACCTCTTTGTCATGTGTTGGGTAGAAACTTAATATGTATACGATAGGATACCAAAGGGGACGTGCACATAAGCTGCATGACAGGGTAACATCTTCCAAAGTTAAAAAAAAAAAAAGAGAGCCTTAAAGTTTCTTCTGGAGGAAAGGTGAGTGTGATTTTGGTTGTACTAGGGAGACACGTCATGGTGAAAGGGGACAGTGCATGACCTTGACGTGGAAACTGAATGTGACACAGGAGAGGGAGGAGAGTTCAGACCAGCAGGTATGGCTCTTTAGTGAGCAAACATGACTAGGCTGAACTCTGTCTCCCAGAACTCCCTTTCCTGTGTGTTTCTGGGTAGGTGGCCACAAGTGTGAATCCTGGGTAAGAGCTGGAGGCAGAAGCAAGCAGCTCTGAGTGCTGCCCTCTGATTGCTTGTTCATTTGTTGCATGAGGTAGCAGCTAGGCCCGCAACAACCTGCCATGCTCTGGATGATCCTCTGTACGCGTACAGGACTCTCCAGCCAGGTCTGAGTGTGTGAGTGTGTGTGAGTGTGTGTGAGTGTGTGTATGAATGTGAGTGAGTGTGTGAGTGTGTGTCTGAGTGCGTGTGAGTGTGTGAATGTGTGTGAATGTGTGTGTGTGTGTGTGTGAGAGAGTATGATTGTAAGCATGAGTGTTTGTACATATGTGCATGTGTGTGCATTCCCACGTGTGTGTGTATGCACGTGTGCACGTGTGTGTGTGTCTGTGTGTAGGGTCCTGCTCCTATAGAACACCATATAGTCAATATAAAAATCATTAAGAGGAAATGACAAAAAAATTTCTATTTGCCTTTATGAGTTCCAACTGTATCTGATGTTTAGCCCACCTTTCCTTCTTTATATTCATTTTCTTTTACACAAAATATGCCTATAGACTTTAATTTCCAACATCAGATGTGAGGATAATAGCCCCACAGAGGTGGTTCACTATACCCCATAATTTTGGAAGGTGAAATCCCTGGACCTACACGATAGGCATGCATACATACACACACACACACACACACACACACACACACACTTATATACATACACACATATAAATACCTGCATACATGTTCTACCATTTTTGCTTCCTTTAAAGATGATAGTTTTTAATTTTAAAATTATATTCTTTTACATCATTCTTTCCCTTTCTTCTTCCCTCTAACCTGCCCATATTCTTTCCCTTCAACTTTCATGCCTCCCCCTTATTCCTTCCTAAATTCATTACTTTTTATCATTATTGTCATTCACATATGCATAATGATTTTGTGTGTTTGAGATCTTTGTCTGTTTTTATGTCTATGTAGGATATAGGTTTCTGGTGCCTGCAGTGGTCAGAAGAGGGAATTGGATTCTCTAGTGTGGAGAGCTGCGACAAGCCGGGCCTTAAAATGGCGCCGGCCTCCGCTTTCCGCTAGCCCGACAGCGAGAGGTCTCCATGGTAAACAACTTCTTCTTTGGCAAGGGGCGGTGTCAGAAATGGCGTGATGCAACCATTGGCCAATAGCGAAGCAGTATGCTCCCAGCGCTGATTGGCTTGGGGACACTATATCTGGACTGGCCTGCCGGGGAAAGAGAGAAGCTTGCAGGTGGAGAAGCCTGCAAAATGTTAAAGGATCCTGAATAAACCTCTGGAAGAAGAGCACGGTGTGGTGTCTTTCTTGCTGGTCAAGATAGGCGCCGGGCATTCTAGGACTAGAGTAACATAGTTGCAAACCACCATGTAGGTTCTGGGTTCTCTGGAAGAGCCGCCAGTGTTCTTCCCCACTAAGCAATCTCTTCAGCCCTGAAATAGAGTCTTTATAGAGCAAACCTTTATTGAAGTTTGATCAATATAGTATAAACAATATTTACTTACGTTGTCAAATGTCGATGTAAACCGATTTCTAAGAAGCAACCAGGTTATCAGCAGGGATATGTTTGGAACATTTCCTCGTAGCAGGAAGATCTAGAGATGCCATCGTTAGATCAGCCTCACTGCTTAGTGGAGAGGAATATGTTTCTCTGGATGGGGCTTCCGAAAACCTGATTCTTCCACATCAAACAGAAATCCTCTCCAGTGGAGTAGAGCTAGGCAGCACTGTCTCCATAGGTTTCCTAGGCAAGCCAGGACCCCGCCTCCAGCCAGTAAGTTCTGAGTGTGATATCTGAGGGAGACACTGAATGGCTCCAGCCGGAACAACATTCTTGTTAGTTTTCTTTACAGCAGGAGCATGTGAATGCTGAAGTCCCAAACCCGCCTTTTCACTGGTTTCTCTCTGGCCTGGATTGAGTGCATTGCCCAGATCAGCCAGTAGAAAGATTGTTCCACAAGGTGCTTTTGGGTCTCCAACAGTGAGAATCAGAGGAAGCAACATAATGCGGGGGACATTTGACCGCCAAAGATCTAGATTTTTTTTTTTTTTTTTTTTTTGGTGTTTTCGAGACAGGTTTTCTCTGTATAGCCCTGGCTGTCCTGGACTCACTCTGTAGACCAGGCTGGCCTCGAACTCAGAAATTTGCCTGTCTCTGCCTCCCAAGTGCTGGAGTGCTGGGATCAAAGTCGTGAGCCACCACGCCCGGCCAAAGATCTAGATTTTTAACAAAGGGCTGTGGCATATTTCTTAGATATGTGACTATAGATAAATGTGACTCTCCAGCTAAAGTGTTCTCATATACATTAAATAAATAAATCCAAAAATAGTGTGATTCTCATTTTATCTCATCTGAGCTGTAACTAAAGGAGCTGAACAATGTGATATTGAAAATCTTTGGATTCTATGAATCTAAGGGTAGACCAATAAAAGCACCAATGATTTACATGTGCAGTTATGCCAAGAACAACACAGAAAGCCTGAGTCAAATTCCTTCTGGTTACTATATTAGACGCTAATACACAGGCATCCAACCACCCAGCCAGTCACTAGATATATGACAAGATATTTTCTAGACACTGGAAATAGAAAGATGAATGGAAACAGAATTCTCCTTCTTGAACTGCCTGTAGCTCACTAAGGGGAGGTAGCTATATTCATAGCCAATGGCAATCTGTGGAAAGTTCAGTAAGTGTGTTCAGAACAAAGAAGGTCTTTGGTGATATTGTTATCCTGTGAACCCTGGACAAAGTTAGAGGCAGACAAGTGATCTTCCTTTTGTGGAGAAGTCATGGTTGCCCTTACTCCTTGCCATGTGCTGTTACTGACAGTTACAGAGTTCTTTGTGTATCACAAGTGCCAGCAGGCCCTGAGAACTGGGAGAAGAAAAGGAGGAGAATCAGATCCTGTTCTCCACGCAGCCACCCATGTAACCAGCACGGTTTCTTTACTGAAAGACAACCAAAACCTTTCTGAGAAAAGGAGACAGTATCTGAGACTGGCCCACTTTACCTAGCCCAATGTTATTAATTTATATCCTTTATTATAACTGCAGTGGTTTTAAAACTGGACGTTCATCCTAATTGGACAAATACGCATTTCTGAGGTTATGTCATGCAAGCTAATAATACTCAAAAATCGACATCTAAACCCTCAGATATGGATTTCAATCCTTACATTTCTATTTTCAAAACACTTTCTGAGGCCTCTCTTCAAATAGCTTGGTATAGCTTAGTAGTAAATAAAACAAAACAAAACAAAACAAAAAACCCATTTTCTGCCAACAAATATACCCTGGATATCACTCCTGTTCCTTCCTCCCTGGCTCGTATAACTGAAGATACTAGTAAGTAAACAGATTGTGTTTAAATTTTAAGTGATGCGTCGTTCATAACCAGAAAAGCCATGCCAAGTGTCTCCTCTTCTCGGCTTCCAGAGAGCTGACAAGGTGGGGCCTGCAGCTGGCCGATCTCCCAGTGCTGCCTACTACCTCCAACTCCAGAGATGCCATCAGATCCCACCCAAAGGAGCCAGTAGTCCCCAAGAAACAATGAACCATTCTTACAAGACACAACCGGGGCTCTGTTGCTGCGGCACAGGAAGGTCAGATAAGATCTCCCAGCCCCAGCATTCCTTTGTGTCAGCAGCCACAAGTGGGATGTTCCTTCTATGGTCCTTGCAGGGTGAGAGGAAGCAAGCTTCGAAACACAATGTTCATTGAAATCTGCTTTCATCTGAGGAATCCCCAAGTGGCTCTTGCTTGAGGTGCATTCTGTCTGCAGCTGAGCCCTCCTGATGCATTTCCGTTGTTTGTTCTGGAGGGAAGGCAGTACCTTCATAAGAGTAGGTAAAGGGCATCGCATTGTGCTGGATAAGGCATTATGTGTCAGGATGTCTCCAGTGAGTCTGGAGCCTAGAAGATGCAATAAAAATAAAATTAAAAAAAAAAAAAAAAAAAAACCAAAAACAATTGAGTCCTTCAACATTCCAGCTCACGGATGGAGCAGAGGAACACAACGCCTCTCTGGTGACTCCTGGGGTTGCATAGCTTGCTGTACGACCTTAGGAGCAGGAAATCATTCATTGCTCAAGTTGCAACCTTGGGCAAGATGCCACTGGCCACAGTGGCAGAACTCAATAGTGTCCTTAGGATTTGCTTTCTAGAACTTTCCCAAAGCAGGAAGGACCCTGTGAGCCACTGAGGGGCCACAGCTAGAAGAGGATACTGACCAGTGTCAAACATAAGTGAGCAGCTGCTCCATCCAGGCCTCAGGATTCGAACACCTTCTCATGCTGGAGGAAAGCCATTCTCTTTTATTAAGAACCGTTCCAAGCTAGCACACAGGGAAATGAGCAACACTATTTAGCACTTCTATTCTACTTGCTAAATCCTTTCTTCATCTTCTATGTCCTTCCTTTCTGGCCAAATTCACCTGAGCCATCAGCTTATAATGCGAGGCAAGAGGAGCAACCCTTGTCTGCCGTGGACAGAACAAACATTGCCTTTCGTTGCCTTTTTAACCCTGCGTGTATATGTACTTTAAAAATATCTTTTGAGGGCTGTCGAGATGGCTCAATGGGTAAGAGCACTGACTGCTCCTCCAGAGGTCCTGAGTTCAATTCCCAGCAACCACATGCTGGCTTACAACCATCTGTAATTGGATCTGATGCCCTCTTCTGAAGACAGCGACAGTGTACTCATATAAATAAAATAAATAAATGAAAAAAATATTTTTTGAAAGGTTCTACATTTTATTACTGGACAAACCACACCCCTAATTTAGACATGAGCAAGTCTTCAGGTTAAAAATGCTGACCTCCAACTGGTAGGACTGATGGATGACCCCGGTTCACTATACACCCTTTTGCCACTGTGTGAGCACTTACAGACCCAGCCTCCTTCTCCTCCAGTGCCTTCTCTTGGAGTTGGATCTGATTTTGTCACCAATTTTCATCGAATCCATTGAGGAAAAGGACAATCTTGATTTTGTGTCTTGGCCAGGAATCACTTGATTCTGAAAGTCTTGTGAAAAGACACGGCGAGAAGCGGAATCAGGTGCAGGGTACGGGATGGTGGAAGAGGAGAGGAGCTGAACATACTTTTTATTGTACACACATGAGCATTTTTTGTTTGTATCTGTGTCTGTGCACTGTGTGGGTGAAGGGCCTATAGATGCCAAAAGAGGGCATTGGATCCCCTGGAACTGGGGTTAAAAATGACTATGAGCTGCTATGAAGGTGCTAGAAATCACTTCTGTTCCTCTGGGAGAGCAGCTAAAATGCTCTTACCCTCTGAGCCATCTCTCTGCCTACCCAACCCTCATTTTTCCCCCCTCAGATATCAAATTAAACAGGGAGGCATTGTCTCTTTCAGGAGTGGAAGGGGTTGGTAGAGAAATCAAGGTTAGAAGTCTTGTACCCCAAATTAGAGCTGTTAGCTGAACTTAGAAGGAAACTCAAGTATCAGGATCCTAATCCAGTGTCCTAATCCAGGTCATGTTTTCAGATGGGATGCCTGTTCTAATTTGACCTCTATTATTGCTAAAAGTAAGTTGGGCAGGAAAGGGCTTATTTCATTTCATAGCTTATAGTCTGCCATGAGGGAAAGTCAGAGCAGGTACTCAAGAGAGGAACCTGGAGTCAGGAGCTGAAGCTGGGGACACACAGGAGTGCCACTTGCTCGATTCTTCCCCATGGCTTGCTCAGTCTGCTTTCTTAGACACCCAGGACCCCCTGTCCAGAGGTGGTATGCTCACAGTGGCTTGAGCCCACCTTCATCAATAGTTTAATCAAGAAAACGTCCTATAGACTTGCCCACAGGTCAGTGTAATGGCAGCATTTTCTCAATCGAGGTTCCTTCATCCCTGATGGCCTGAGCTTATATCAAGTTGACAAAGACAAACAAGCAAACAAGCAAACAAGCGATCTAATATTTAAAACATGTAGACAGGCTAGAAATGGTGGTATGCACATTGAATCCTAGCATTTGAAAGGCAGAGGCAGGCAGATCTCTGTGAGTTCAAGGGCAGCCCAGTCTACAGAGTGAGTTTGACACAAAAACAGAATGTGGACAATGAACAATCTTGACACTGAGTGCAGAGACCAGGCTTCATCCATGTCAGAGCCCAAAGCCCTGTGTGTGTCTTTATGCTTCAATCAAAGGGAACAGGCTTGATCCAGAATTAGACAGCAACACTTGAAAAATCTGGAAGACATTTCTTAGAACCCAGTGTACTTGTTCTAGCCTAAAAGAACAAACGTCACTCTTAGGATTGACGTAGGGCACTGACAGAAACTACAACCCAGGTAGTTAACTTTCCAAGAAGGAAATAAAGAAGTACTAAGAAGTCAACCTTCTAGCTAAAATTTCTGAAATGAACCCAAGCGTCTCTTGAAATGGCTAATTTTCATCTGAGTTACTAACAGAACACTTGAATTCTGGGAAAATTTTGTTGAATCTTTATGGAAGATTCTCTGTGAAAGGGTAACCCAAACCTAGATAGAGCTGTCATTCCTGGTGACCGCCGTTGACTTAAACTTCTCATTCCGTATTGTAACTTCCTCCCTCCCTCTCTCCCTCTGTGTGTGTGTGTGTGTGTGTGTGTGTGTGTGTGTGTGTTCCACCTAAATGTCTGGAAGGCAGACCATTTATACTCTTAGAGAACATAATTCAGTTTATTTTAATTCAGCCAAAAGAGATATGTGTTAACGACAGCTGTGTTAATTACCTGCAGCAAATAGTTACACCCTCGTCCTCAGGATGGCATGGAAATGTGGCCCGAGGACACTCTTAGGGCTTCAGGAAGATTTCTACGCATGCAGCATGGGCCCCTGACTTATGGGGGAACAGGGAAGGCTTTCAGAAGATGATTCTTCACAGAGAAATTACCACGAGGAGAGGTAAATGGGCCTGAGACACAAATGCATAGCTGAGGGTTACAGGCAACCTCTGGCCATGAAGTTAATGATAATGTAGATCCATCCGTGGGACAAGGCGTGTACCTACAGCCCAGTGATGAAGACAGTCCTGAAATAATAAAGTTCCTAGAAGGCACAGAAACAAGAGACTGGATTAGTCTTCATCACTTTCTGATACCAAGACTTCGGGAACTTGACAGTGTAAGGCGAGGAATCAAAGAAACAGAAAAGCCAAGCAGGGCAGAGCCTTGACTCCGATCAAAAGACATAAGATGACGTCACTGGATGCCATCAGAGACTTGGCAGTTGTATGTGGACACTTAGGAGAACCTGAAGAGTCTTTGTGATGCAATTCAATTCTTTCTTCCTGATAGTACAAACCACAGGGCACCCGCTGAGGCCTTGCAAGGTCCTGACTGCAATTGTGTGCCCCTAGAATAACAGTTGGCTCTGGACAAAGTGAACAGCAGAGCCCAGTATAGCAAAGAGCAGGAAGGAATGTGCTGCTTCGGGAACTAACACACACATAAAGCATTTTCTTTTCTTTCTGAGTCGTTCTCTTGGTTTGTCAATGTTTTCATTTGTGATTATAATGTTTTTGAAAATTGAAATTATTAGCATGAATCTCAGCATTCATCTGTACATTATTCAATGTCTGCCTTAAATGCAAAAACTAAGGAACAAAAAAATGCTACCTTTACTTTAATTCAGGATCATAAAAACCATTTCTCTTTTGTTCTCACATACACATTTTGTTCTGATTAAAATGGTGTAAATGCTGGAGTCGGACGTAGATGTTTTAACTTGACTTTTCACTACACCTATACTCTGCCACAACACCCCACCACCAACACCCTACCCACAACACCCCACCACCGACACCCCACCACCGACACCCTCATTCATAACACCCCACCAACACCCCATTTACAACACGCTTCTAACAACACTCCACCTACAATACCCCTCCAACAACACCCCACCCATAACATCCCATCCATAACACCCCACCAACACCCTACCCATAGCACCCTACTACCAACACTCCACCTACAACATCCCACCCATAACACCCCACCAACACCCTACCCATAGCACCCTACTACCAACACTCCACCTACAACATCCCACCCATAACACCCCACCAACAGCACCCTACCAACAGCACCCCACAAACACTGTCAGGAAGAGTAAAAGGGAAATTGACTGTGGCACTCCTAATCATTCCTTCAGGCTGTGATGTTAGCATGTACTGTTGGCTAATGCAGAGAAACAACATATGACAGAGTCTATCCCTTGCTCATATCTTACTGTGTTATTACCGCTTGCTTGTATCTAAAGCAAGTCCTTATTCATAAAAAAGTATTGCCTCTTGGCAGTTTCAGGCCATCCTCCATGATCATGGTTCATCTTGATTATTGATTTGCAAGGACTTAGAATCATCGTGCAATCAAATCCCTGACCGCCTGAGCTATTATTTAGATTAGGCTAATGAAGTGGGAAGACCCACCCCGAGTGTGGGCCAGGTTATCAAAGCATACTGATTAAAAAGGAGCAGCATCCTGCATCTCTCAGCTCCCTGGCAACAGATACAACATCAGATGCCTCATGCTCTAGGAGCTGTCACCTCTTTGACATGAACTGAACACTGGCACTCTGAGCCGGAATAAATCTTGCCTTTCTTAAGCAGCTTTTGTCAGGCTATTTTACCACAGCAACAAGACAAGTGTCTGATACACTCCTTTATCCTACTCACTCCAGAAAGACAGAACATATAAACTTGATGTCAGTCTCCATGAGCTACCACAGTGCAGGTCCACTGGAGTGCTGTGCTCATGGGCCATAGATGAATGAGGCACTAATAATAATTTAAAGCAACCCTGCATAATGTGTATAGATCCTCAGCACATACATCATCCGTCCAGCTCACACAATGGTAGTTCAAAGGTAAAGTTAGTAAGGACGTTAACACAGCAGTAATAGCGCACCAGGCTAGTACCTGCTCTACATGCACACACTTCACAAATCCACGAGGCCAGCAGTTCAATCCTTAGAGCCTATGTAAAGGTGGAAGGAGGGTTAATTACACAATGTTATCCTTTCTCTCCTTCACACACACCATGGCATGCATATAACTACCCCAACAACAATAATGAAAAAGAGGAAAAAAGGAGGAAGGGAGGAAGGAAGGAAGGAAGGAAGGAAGGAAGGAAGGAAGGGAGGGAGGGAGGGAGGGAGGGAGGGAGGGAGGAAGAAAGAAAATCTTTTGGGACCAATAACATCTCCACCAGCAAATTTATAAATCAGACTCATACAGATTAAGTAGTAAGAATAACCAATCACAGGGAAATATAACCAAAGAAATGATTCAGTAGTCTAAGCCAAAGTGATTTTATTACTGATAAGGTCTGTGATTATTGGAGCCAATAGATTGGCTCCTATTACGCTTGATCTCAGCCCACAGGCGAAGAAGCAGCTGATTACTACTATGATTTTAACTAACTTAATATTCTACATGCAGCTAGATCCCAAGTAGCATAAAACATTGTGTCATGGTAGACATTTTTCATAAGAGAGCCTGGAAGTGCATAGGAATTGTTTCTTTTGTCTCCCTTTGCATTGTGGAAACATCATCTGGGAGAATGACGCCTAGCGATGTGATGTACATTGAAGACATTTTGTACAGACAATATTGATCTTTCTTGTAAATTTTTGTACTGGCCAACTGGCATCTATGGCGTTGCACATGCAAAGTTAGAATGTTCTGGCAAAAAGGAGGAAATATTGAAGTACCCAGCAGAAGGAGGTGGGGGCTCATCCAGGAACTCATAAAAGACACTGCTGTGGCTGATTGGCAGTTTTAGCCTCTGCATCTGCAGAGTTATTTTTAGCCATTTCTTGACAATTGGTGATAAAGGGAGAGAATAGACTATTTAAAACCAAGCATCATTGACAAAATTTCATTTTAAATTGTTGTTTTTAATGCCATGGTTCTCTCAAAATTGAAACAAGACTTATGAAGAAAGAATAATTTATTACACTGTGTTTAGTGTCTTTTTGTTGTTGTTGTTATCTGCTGACTCTTAGGATCAAAGGTCAAAGGCTAGGGCAGGGAATTGTTGGGTGGCCATAAACAAACAAGAGATAACAAAAGAATAAAGGATTGCAGAAGCGTGACTTCCACCCTACGTGCCCACACTACACAATTTCGACACAGACCACAGCATTGAGCACGGAAGTCTAACAACTTGATGACTACTTCATGAGTATTTTAAATTCCAAGTCATATTCCTTTTGAGAAATGCAGTTTCCCTCAAAATTAGCAAAGAACAATTGCCAAAAATAAATAAATAAATACATTCAATAAATAAATAAATAAATAGCACTGCTTTAGAACTTCTAAGTCATGATGTGTCAGTACTTTTAGAAGGAAAGATTGGAAAGATCTGTAAAGAACAAGCTTTGCAAAATGCATCCTTTGTCTTGGGAATTCAATTTGACAAAGGCTTTAGGACAAGAAGTCTCCTTGGAATGCAGCCCTGCCTTCAAGTCCGCTTAATTAATGTATGGCTAATGTCAAGAATGACACAGTTTTCGTGTGTTTTGGGCCCTAATATATATATTTCTTTCTGTGACTTATTGGAAGTACAGTGGGCAGCTATTTTGTAACCTCTAATTTGTGGCTCAAACTCAGAATGTTGTCCACTGAGGTCCTAAAATGTGGATCAACTGATCTCCAAGTCTTCAATACACACCCAAGAGGTGACAGCAGGCAAGGTGAGGGCAAAGCACATTTTTTTTCCTCACCAATGGTACTTTACAATACCACCTGAAGCTTTACTGTTTTAGAAGTGCTAAAGTGCTTATTCTTTTTGTTTGTTTGTTTGTTTTTTGGTATTTTTCTTTTTCTTTTTTTTTTGTTAGATATTTTATCTATTTACATTTCGAACGTTATCCCCTTTCCCAGTTTCCTTTCTGGAAACCCCCTATCACATACCCCTTCCCCTGCCTCTATGAGGATACTCCCCAACCCATCCACCACTTCTGCCTCCTTACCCTGGCATTCCCCTACCCTGGGGCATTGAGCCTTCCCAGAACCAAGGGCCTCTCATCACATCGATGTCTGATATATGTGGCTGGAACCATGGGTTTCTCCATGTGTACTCTTTGGTTGGTGGTTTAGTCCCTGGGAGCTCTGGGGGTTCTGGTTGATTGATATTGTTGTTCTTTCTATGGGTTCCAAACCCCTTCAGCTCCTTCAGTCCTTTCTTTAACTCCTCCATTGGGGACCCTGTGTTCAGTCCAATTGTTGGCTTTGAGCATCCGCCTCTGTATTTGTCAGGGACTGGCAGAGCCTCTCAGGACACAGCTATATCAGGCTCCTGTCAGCAAGCACTTCTTGGCATCCACAATAGTATCTGGGTTTGGTGACTGTATATGGGATTGACTCCCAGGTGAGGCAGTCTCTGGATGGACTATCCTTCAGTCTCTGCTCCACACTTTGTCTCTGTATTTCCTCCCTTGAGTATTTTGTTCCCCCTTCTAAGAAGGACTGAAGCATCCACACTTTGGTCTTCCTTCTTCTTGAGCTCCATGTGGTCTGTGAATCATATCTTGGATATTCCAAGCTTTGGGGCTAATATCCACTTATCAATGAGTGCATACCATGTGTGTTCTTTTGTGATTGGGTTACCTCACTCAGGATGGTATTTTCTAGTTCCATCCATTTGCCTAAGAATTTCATGAATTCATTGTTTTTAATAGCTGAGTAGTAACTCCATTGTGTAGATGTACCACATTTTCTATATCCATTCCTCCATTGAAGGACATCTGGGTTCTTTCCAGCTTCTGGCTATTATAAATAAGGCTGCTATGAACATGGTGGAGCATGTAATCCACGTGTCATACATGGGAGAATAATTTACTGTAATTACCTCCTCACTGCTGTAGCTGGGACAACAGTATCCCTACTTTCCTCCTTGTTCTTGTTGACTGTTCTTGTTACTAATCTGCTCTTTAATAAGGAAATAAATCTCTAACCTAGCCCACAACAAAAGTTTTAACATGTGGGTTATTGGGAATAATCATTCTCTATAAAGTCAGAGATCAATCTTTAGTCCCAGATTGTCTTAGTCAGGGTTTCTATTCCTGCACAAACATCATGACCACGAAACAAGTTGGGGAGGAAAGGGTTTATTCAGCTTACTTCCACATGGCTGCTGATCACCAAAAGAAGTCAGGACTGGAACTCAAGCAGGTCAGGAAGCAGGAGCTGATGCAGAG
>JADRCD010211731.1:22179-35614 GCA_019843815.1 Montemys delectorum | reverse complement strand
TCCTCCTCCTCCTCCTCCTCCTCCTCCTCCTCCTCCTCCTCTTCCTCATCTTCCTTCTTTTTCTTTGTTTTCTTCTTTGTTATACAGAATTCCCTACTTTCTGCCTTGCCCAGTCTTTAAACCTTACTTTTGGCTCTAGGAGCACTTTTCAGTGATATTTATGTAGTTCCTCATATAGTTCAGTCATCTACAACAAAATCATGCCATAGAGTAAGTTATTAGATAACAGGCATTTATACCCTACAGTGCTTAAGAATGTTGAGGCTAAGAAGAAGGTTCGGTTATGCACGATGCATGGCAAGAGTTTCTTCCTAACTGGTAGATGACTCTTTCTATCAAGGGGTGGGAAGAGTGAACATTTTTTCAAAGTGAAAAATAATGTAAAAGAGTACTAATCCTATAAGAAAGTCTTACCATTATGGTCCAATCTGAATAAAATTACCAGTTTACATCTCAAAAGCTCCAAATGCTATTGTAACAGAGACTAGTTTCTGAAAAATCATTAAGACCATTACTGTTGCCTTGACTCTAATAACAACCTTTAGATGCTCCTGATAGATAACAAGTATGTATAAACACATATATATATGTGTATGTGTGTGTGTATGTATGTATGTATTTAGTGAGAGAGCTTCTTTTATGTATGAATATTTTTTATCCACAAAGAAGATATATGGCACACATCATCAGAGAGTATCCTGAATTACAATAATTGATCTAATATAATTATTAATAACTACATACTTGTATCAAAAATTTCCTAATGTGTTTTAAAAGTGTTATGATCACGCTTATCCTGGATGTTATATATGTCACTTAAAATACCTAAAGTCCATTAGAAAATGGAATGGGCAACACTTCACTGGCAGGATGCCCAGCAGACTCACTAACTACAAATTATGAACTGTATACTATAAACTACGAACTATAAGGACAGTCAGTTGAGCTCTTTGAAATCATTGAGAGAAATGCTCCCAAACCAAGAGCCATTGTTTATTGAATCTGTAAGAAGACATCCAAAAGCACAGTTATCTGGGGACAGAAACAATTATTTTGGATAGTAGTCAATGGAATGACACATCATTAGACATGGAAAACTTTACTTCTTAATGAGTCCTCTCTTTCTGTTTATGAAGCAATATGCAGCTGTTCCTGGTAGAGCCATCAGCTCATTATTGATGTCAGTTGCTTAAATATTGTGATGGTTAATGTTGTTAGCTGGGACTCAATAGCTACTTGGAGACCAACTTCTGGTTATGTCTGTGACAGTGTTTCTAGAGAGGTTTAACTGAGGTGAGAAGATCCACCCTGGTTGTGGGGAGCAGCATCATGTGAGCTATTATCCTAGAGTAACTAAAAAGCAATAAAAAGAGTGGAGCCTACCTATCTATCTCACTCTGCTTCCTAACTCTGAATACAAAGTGGGTTGCTGCCTCATTTCCAGCCACCACACCTTCTCCACCACTGTGGACTACACCCTTAGACTGTAATTTGACATAATTTCTTCTGTTCTACACTTGCTTCTATCAGGCATTGTGTAGCCAGCATACATCTTTTGGTTGCTTATCACTACGTGTAGGTGTCTTCACAAGAGCTGTGAAAGTAGCTATGAAGAACTCATCTACAGAAGAAGAACCTGTCCCATGGCTCCATGAGCTTTGCAAGTACATGGAGTCAGAATAATGACCTTAACTTCTAATGAGTTCTTAGTTCTCACAGAGGATTGGAGTGAAAATTAAAAATCTAAAGTTTATTAGAAGATTCTAAACTGCCCTTAGAAACAAGTTTCAGGTGTTTTCTCTTTGTGTGTTTTTTTTACATTGAAGTTGCCAGTAGCTTCATTTTATGTGCCTCATATTACTAAGGTTAACTCACATTTATTAGAAGTTCATGTCACAGTCATCATGAAATTGTTGAAGTATCTTGAAATAGAGTGATCCTCTGTAATGAATGGCCAGTGACCATAATGACACCCTAGGTATTTTTTTTTCCTGAGCAACTAATTGATTTGAACATGGGAGAGTTACTCTCTACTGGGAGATTCGCAACAAAATGAACAAATATTTGCCAGAAACTTCTCCAGGTGCTGTATAAAATACTATTTTTCATACTAGTTTTTAGATAGCAAATCCTCGTTTTAGGTACTCAAAAGAGTTTGCTATACGACCTTGAGCCAATTACTTTACTACTGATTGCCTAAAATATTTTGTATAAACCAGAAGCATAGCTAGACCAGACATCACACTGAAATGTGATTTAGGTTTCTTGCAAATTGTCAGTTTGGCAACACATGCCATTCTTAGAAAGAGCTCAGGGCATTCAATAGAATTCAATTTTATATTTCACAGTTGGAAACTAATTTCAATTATTTAGGTAAATCAAGTATAACCACAAATGCTTGCACAGGCTTGTCTGTAACAGATACTGTGCTGAGAACAGTTTCAGTCTGTCAATAGCACTGAGTGTGTTTCAGTGAAGCTGGTATGAATCCATCTTTTTTTAGTAAAAGCCATCACCAAGAACAAAATGTTGTTGGGTCATAAAGACCAGGCTGCTTACATGAGGAGAAATCATTGTTTTAGTTTTATTCTGAATGTGATAAGCACCGTGACCAAAAGCAACATGGGAAGGAAACTGTTTATTTCAGCCTCCTGCACAGTCCATCATCAAAGGAAGCTAGGTCAGGAGCTTAAGGCAGGAGCTGTAGCATGGAACATCCAGAACTCCATCCATTTACTGCTTTGCTCCAAAGACCATGTTCAGGTACCATAGACAGCCCACAATCAAAAGTCCAGGAGTAGCACTGCCCTTAGTAGGATATATTCTCCCATATCAATCAACAATCAAGAAAATATCACCCAGAGATGCCCTAGCCAAATCGGATTTGAGGCAATTCCTCAATTAAGTTTCCTCTTTCTTGGGATGCTAAGGTGATAACCAGTTAGTCATCTTGATTATGCCCAGAACATTTAAAACCGTTAGTACATTCCCAAACATGCAATGACAAATCCTTGATTTCCTCAAGATGGAGGCAATAGCTCCAACTAGGATATGTGTTCCTCTAGCCAGGGAATATGTCGCTCAGTGGAGTGTCACGGTGCCCTTTGAATTTGAAAATTCAGTTTTATCCTTTAATCTCAGTCAGTACCATTTATCCCTCCATTTCTGAAGGCTTCTTCCTTACTAAATTTGGAAGCATAAAAATTATCTGTCACTGCAACTTTATCAACTATTATCTCCTCAATGACACTAGTGAGCATTCTCTTAGCTACATGTATTTTGTTGTTAAGGCATTAGTCTATGTATGTTTATTCATTTCTGTTAAGTTTCTGTCTGTAATTTCCAATCAAGTAGTCAATGTTGTAGAGCTTTCTTGACATTAAAAAATAATACAAATTATTAACATGAGTCCCTTCTAATTGTTTGATGAACTTATGTGGAGTTTCATGCCCTAGGATGGGGATTCCAAAAACTATAAAGATATATCAAAATGCTGGAGGAGCAGGTAGGCTAGTAATTGCTTATTTCACTTCAGAAAGATATTGATATTATAGAAAATTGTTTCTCAACATTCTTATAGGGACTCCTTTATTTTTCCTTCCAATCAATTTTATACTGATGCACTTGTAAAATAACAAATAACATTAATGGATATTATGACCATACCATATTAGAAAAATGTAGTCACTTATTGGTCTGTTTTTTAAATTTTTCTATATTGTCCTTGATAATAAATAGATCAGGATACTCAAAATAGACACAGTCGTGCAGAGGACAATGTCAGTAGCTGCACATCAAAACAACTTACACAGCCCACTAATGGAATGCAAATAAGCACATGGTTTATCCTGATGAAGTACTAGGTACTCTCATCAGAGCTCATTTTGACTACTCTCATTTACTGGACTGTGATTCAAATCACATAACCATCTCCATCTCCAAGTCCAATTTTTCTGTTTCCATTGGATTACTCTAGATCTATATAATGTCTCTCTTTGAAGTCACATCCCATCCATTTGTGGGTATGATTTTTCTCTTCATGTCACATGGCCCTGAGCACGGGAGGTCAGTTCTTCATCCATCTTCTTCCACTCTATGCTGAGTTCTTTATAGGCTTCTGCTGACCAGAAAGTCTGATGGACTGCTCTGAGCATGCACTGCTTCTTATTCTCCTATAGTGTGTTCTGTTTGCACCAGCACTTAAGGCCACTGAGGTTTACTTTCCTTCTGACTTCTGCTTGTCTTTCACTACAGGAACCTAACCATTAAGGCAATCCTGTACTGGAAATGAGTAGGCTAGCATTCCATCATACTGCTATAACCATTCTTTTGCCTTTTCATTCTGTTAAAAATTTCTTTCACGTGATCACTGTGTCCAACTTACGAATCTCTTCAAACAATGCCCATGCTTAAATGTCCAGCAAGAATAGCAAGCCTAAGGATATAAACATATTCTTGAGAGATCACACCTTGGTTGGAATCACCACTCAAGCTGTCCATTTTTTAAAGCAGTTTACTTAATTCTCCTTTGTCACTGGGATGGTCACTGTGTAAATAGGGCAACTTGTAAACCTATCATCTTTTACAAGTTCAAACTTTCTGTGATCAAGATCCCTGCTCCATTTTGCACTTAGTGCCTTGTTCCATGCTTTAACTCTCTTTAGCTGTTTATACATTTGTTTGCATAGAACTTTCTGTGCTTATTATGTGTTACATATAGTTTCCAAGTCTTAAAATAACTTGCCACATATTCAGGGAAACTGGAGAGATGAACAGGTAATTAAGCTATTTGGTGAATGCAAAGAAGATGCTTAATGAATGAGATCAAAAAAGAATGGCTGTTCAGAGCAAATTTGAGGGAGTATTTCTTTGGAAGTGCAAGAGAGATGAAAATACAAGGGTGATTGGAAGCTGAGAGCAAGCATATACAACTAAACTGAAGTATATATGTGGGGAAAATACCTGGGGAGTGTTCCAAGGCATGAAAGAGCTAGGAGTTAGAACAGGGAGATATAGACAAGTTATAGGAGAAATGATGCTCTAGAGAGGTAGAGGGTTGGATGCCCAGGAAAGGTGTTCATGAAATTGTTTGCATAGTTCTAGGAGTTTGAGTGTAGTTTCCTGATGTCTAACAGTAGTATATATAAGAACATATAATTCACTTGATAAAGATGACTTTGAGGTACTATACAACTGACTAATTTTAAAATAATGAAATATCATTATTTTATTAATTAACAATACTCAAAAATTCATGTCAATTCCAAACCTCAGCATGTGATCCTATTTGGAAATATGCTTATGAAACTGAAATTTGCTAAAATACAGTCAGACTAATTATGAGCTCCGAATCTCTTGACTGGTGTTCTTTTAAAGAGAGGAATGTTCAAAGGCAGAGAGAGAAAGTCATGCAATACAAAGACAGAAACGGAAGTGATGCTATCACAGTCCAGGGAATGCCAAGGAGACCTAGCTTCTCACAAAAGCTGCAAAGCCACAGAATGATGATTACTGGTTTTCTATAGCATACATGAACTTGCTAGTGCTTTGATTTCAGACTTTGAGCATTCATATCTGTAGCCAGACTCAAATTTCTTTTTTCTGAGATCTCATTGGCTATGATTTGTTGATATGATTTGACATGATATTTGTTATAATATACTACATATAACAACCTACAGGAATGAGATATATAAATTCACCCAATTTGGATAAGAATTTCAACAATTCCTCTTCCTTTATTATCCTGAATGACTTAATTTCCACGTAGGGCTTCTGAATTACACTCACTGCAGAACTGATAACATTTGACTACGGATTCAACCCTTGTTCTCTAATACAATAAGATTAGCTAAACATGACTCATGTTTAAATGAGTCTCTTCACATTTTGCAAACAGGAAACTTTCAAGTGTTCTGAATTAAATCTACCTTTCCCCTCCCAACCAGGCACAAACTAGTTCCAAGTTTGGTCTATATTAGTTACATTTTATTCAAGGTCTTTCCCTGAACATTGCTTAGATGATTTAGAAATGTTCTTGTGTGGGTAAAATATGCAGCTTTGTGTATGTGTATTAAAAACATCTGTATACTCTTCCATAAAGAAGAAAATTCCTTAGGTGAACATGTGTTGGATCCATGCCATGACATTGATGATTTGGTGAAAATAGATTGCATTCCTCCTGTTTCAGATTTTAAGGAGATTGCTGGAGGAGGTTACCAGGCTCTGCTATCTGCATATACACTCACATGAGGCATTGGAACAAGGATCTTCAGATATTCCTTTCCATTCTTGAGCTTACCACTTCAGATAATGGCGAAAGGACATTTATCAGGAGGCAAGAAAAAAGGCCACAGAACTGAAAGCTATAATATCAGCAATAATTTGTAGATGCTCAGGTCTATTTATCTGTAAAGCTCAAACATTATTACACAGGTGTCAGCCTCTTCCAACTCGGTCTGTATCAAGGATCAGATAAATAAACACATGCACTCAACCAGAGAAACAGAACAGTGGACGGCAGGCAGTCCCAGGATCCAAGGGGGGAATGAGCAGGATGATGAATCTTTTGCCTTTACAAAAGGGGCTTTATTAGTTCTTGCTTATGAACTGCTGGTAGCTAACTGACTCTGCTGTCACACTTTGTCATCTCTTAAAGATACTGACTTTTCTTTGTGCTACATGCAAATTACATAACTGAAGGCCTCAACTTCAACAGGAGGATGGTAAAGGACACAGAAAATCACAAAAGTGATCATTTTTTTTGAAAAGATATATAGCTTTTTAATAACAAAAGATGTTATACTATCAATCACTATTTATAAATATATAGCTAAAAGGAAAGTTTAATAAATGGAAAATACATTAGTTAATAAATAATTAATTTAAAATAAAATAAATTAGTAAAGGTAAAATATTTAGCTACTCGAACTCTGTCTAATATAAGCAAAATATAGATCTTTAAGAATTATATTTTAAACATCCTTTAAGAGTTTTTACTGCTATCTATATGAATGAAATGAAACATTTCATCAACACATTACTCAAAAGTTACAGCATGCTGAGTACTCATATAGGTTTAAGTTTTAAGTTATGGTTGGCAGAAATATACAACTTTCACTCAGTCTTCTATCCATCCATTCATTCATTCATTCACACCATTGCCACCTGACAGCATTCTTGAATAGCAGCATACTCTGTTCAAAACATTGTGTTAAGACTTATTCCATTCACACAGGAATCTTCCCAGTACAGTGCAGAAGAAAACAATTAATTGAAACGCAACATGATTTATGTGTACATGATGTACAAATCTTGTTGACAGAAGAGCAACAGAGAACATGATGATTCACCGTGGAAGAGTAAAGAACTAGATAAAAGGAACCACAAATGCAGCTAGAGCCTCTGAGGAGGCAATTCCTATATTATTTGGTGAGGAATGGGGAAATGGTTAGAAGTACTCTACTAAAACTCCACAGACAAATGTATCCCAATGAAAAGGGATGATGTTCAGTCAAAGGATAAAAACAAACAGGGAATTGGGAGACTGAATTGTTATCAGTTTAGAGGGAGCTGAACTACCTTATTACTAAAAATGGATAGGCAAAAGTAAAATTAGATAAAGACTGAAAGTTAGCCAATAAGTTGGGGTTCAGGAAGTCACCAGGAACATGAAAAGGCCTTTAGTTCAAAGCAGGGATGAGGCTGAACCAGAGATGACCAAGCCTAGTTTACAAAGACCTTGGAAATCTATATTGCCTTGTAAACATATCCTGACTGCCAACTGGATATACTCACATTATTTTAGTGCAAATACATGACTGAAGAGAATATAAGGTTTTAGGAAGGGAAAGATATGATAGAAGGGAGATTCATAAGTACAGACATTGGCTCAGTGTCAAGCATTAAGACAGATTTTAACGATGGAAGAACTGAAGCCACAAGCAGAACCAAAGAGACAAATCAAAAATAAAATATCTACTAGAGGGATGAGCTGTGAAGCATAAAAAGTACACTTTCCCTCTGGTCTGTGCATCAGAAAATATTTAGAGGACATGTTTTATGTCATAAAGTCTACAAAATTACAAAGATTCATGAGTTTTCTCTTATCAACATTCCTTAAGCCTTAACCATTGACCTTCAAAGTTAATTAAAAACAAATATGTCCTACAGTAAGAAAAAGGCCTTATTTTATAACTCAAACACACACATACCTCACAAATTTTACAAAATTTATACTTCACACATATATTACTTTTGGTGCTATAGTCTAGGATTGTATTTATTATTAATTTAATATTGATTAATACTTGTATCATTTATTTTATTTCCTCACTTATTTTATATTATTAATCATTGTATTAATTTATATTTGAAATATTTCCCCCTTCCTGGAATTCCGGCCCAAACCCCCAATGCCATCCCTCTCCCCTTTGCCTCTATGAAGGTGCTTCTCCACCCATTTACCCACTCCTGCCTCACTGCTCTAGCGTTCCCCTGTGCTCATGCACAAAGCCTCCACAGGAAGAAGGGCCTAATCTCCCACTGATGCCCATAAGGCAATCCTCTGCTATATATGTTGCTGGAGGCATGGGTCTCTTCACTCTTGGGTTGGTGGTTTAGTCCCTGGGAGCTCTAACTGGTCCAGTTAGTTGTTATTATTCTTCCTATGGAGTTGCAATCCCCTTCAGCTTCTTCAGGCTTTCCCCTTCAATGCTCTTCCATTGGGGTCCATGGTCACTTGATCTTCGACAAAGAAGCCAAAACCATCCAGTGGAAAAAAGACAGCATTTTCAACAAATAGTGCTGGTTCAACTGACAGTTGGCATGTAGAAGAATGCAAATTGACACATTCTTATCTCCTCATACAAAGCTCAAGTCCAGGTGGATAAAGGATATTCACATAAAACCAGATACACTGAATCCAATAGAAAAGAAAGTGAGAAATAGCCTCAAATACATCAGCACAGGGGAAAGTTTCCTGAACAGAACACTAATGGCTCAGGCTCTAAGATCAACTATTGACAAATGGGACCTCATAAAATTGCAAAGCTTACATAAGGCAAAGGATACTATCAATAGGACAAAACGTCAATCTACAGGTTGGCAAAAGATCATCACCAACTCTACATCCAATAGAGGGCTAATATCTAAAATATACAAAGAACTCAAGAAGTTAGACTCCAGAGAACCAAACAACCCTATTAAAAATGGGGTACAGAGCTAAACAAAGAATTCTCAACTGAGAAATCTCAAATGACTGAGAAGCACCTAAAGAAATGTTCAACATCCTTAGTCATCAGGGAAATGCAAATCAAAATGACCTTGAAATTCTACCTTACACCAATCATAACAGCTAAGATAAAAAATTCAGGTGACAGCAGATGCTGGTGTGGATGTGGAGAAAGAGGAACACTTTCCCATTGCTGGTAGGATTGCAAGCTGGTAAAATGACTTTGTAAAACAATCTGGAAGTTCCTCAGAAAACTGGAAGTAGTTCTAACTGAAGACCCAGCTATAGCACTACTGGGCATATATAGAAAAGTTGCTCCAACATATAACATGGACACATGCTCCACTATGTTCGGAGCAGACTTATTTGTAATAGCCAGATGCTGAAAACAACCCAGAGGTCCCTCAACAGAGGAATGAATACAGAAAATGTGGTACATTTACACAATAGCTGAGTACTACTCAGCTATTTAAAATATCTGTATTTGTTAAACAATGTTTGCTTTCTCTCTCTCTCTCTCTCTCTCTCTCTCCCTCTCTCTCCATCTATATTATATATATATAAACACATATCGTGCATAGTTACATATATACATAATATATAATTTTATATTATGAAACACATAGTACTTATCAATTAGAAGACAGAAAGGGAGTGAGTCTGGATGGAACCAGATGTGGGAGGAACTGGGAGTCATAGAAGAAAAGGAAACTATAATCAGAATATAATATATGAGAAAAGAATGCAGTTTCAATAAAAGGAAAAGATAATTAAGAAAGAAAATGTTATATTGCAATGCAACTATCACAATATTAAAACTATAATATGGTAATAGGTCTAATAACTACTATAATTTGAAACTACTAAAGAATGTGAAGACTATTATAAGATACAATTATAATAAAATATTTAAAGTTTATTGATTATGCAGTAACAGTTTTTCCTACAGTAGTATGATTGCCTATATTCATAATTAAACAAAATGCTGTATTTTGTCAAAGTTAATGAGTACTCCTTTGCATTTCAATCAATAAACATTCCCATAGATCCTGCTTTGACAGGTCTACCCAGGGCTAAGACTCTTAGGAAAAAGAGGTCTACACACTTTTCCCTTGTTCACTCTTTCTAACTCATTTCATTCACTCATATTCACACATATCTTATGCTGTTTGTGACAAGTGTTTGTCCAATTCACAGTTCAAACTCCTCTAAACATGACTTACACCTCTTTCTAAAAGGTTCTCTACAGACTGATCTTTTGCTGTATTCAAGCTTCCAATGAAATGCCTTTCATGAAAGGGCCATCCTGAAGTATGTCCTATCCCTCTATTCTGCTTTCTCTCCCATTATAATACTCATTTATTCAACATTGTACCATAAACTTGGTTGCTTACTTGCTTAATAGCTGCAACAAAAATACAGTCTATAAAACAGATTCCTTTGGTTTTATAACATCAAAATGATCAACATTCAGCAAGTACTCTGTTCATTCTCGTTGAGATATAACTCCACCAGTTGAGATGAGTTCTAGATGTGTGGTATAAGGAGTGTCCTGGGGACTGAGAAAGGAGAGATCGCTTCTAGAATTTCTACAGTGCTATCTTAATGTTACTAGAGAATTGGAAAAGTGAACAAACTCAACCTTTTTTTTGGAAACATGTTTAGATCTGTTGAGATTTGAGAATTTATCCTTTAGATTTGTGTCTTGGAATATTGATGCCTAAAATCATATGTTAATAATTTTGTAGTTTTGAACTTCCAAAAGTAATTATTCATTAAGATTCTTTCCTCATGACTATAATAGTCTCCTTGTTGATAAATGACTTTGCTATAAAGGCATTTCTGTCTGGTGTACTTGTTCTGTATCAGTCTGTGACATTCTTGGCCACTTACAGTGCAATAAGAAGACTCTTACTCGTGCCAAGCAGACATGTCATCATAATATTAGGCTGTCTAGATCAACAGTGTAAGTTACTACGCTTTGCTGTTGTTTGTTGTTGTCATAGAGAATTTTCTAAGAAGCCTCTCAATCTCGACTGTGTAAATAACACAGGTGGCATTGTCATTAGCACATAAACATTTGTAAAAATGAACATCACCAACAAAAAGCTGGGAATGCAGTGCTTGAATAGCATTTGTATTCATACAACCATGTGGTGTCTCATAATGTAATTTTGATTTATTTTTCCATTAAAATATGTTACAGCTATTCAAATCAATCAGGATGGAAATGTAACATTTGAGTCATAACCATTTGACTCTTTATCCCTCATTCAAAAGGATTTTGAATTTCTATGTAAACCAGACTTGAGATAAGAATGGTTTTATGTTAATTTCAAAAGTGTTTCAAAATGAAATGTCAATGATCTCTATCTTAAAATAGCATGCCTTGCACCTTATATCTAATATTAGAAATCAGAAGCAGCCACAATTTTAATTAACCTCTCACATATAAGCATACACTTGATAAGTAGGCATTTCTGTTTGCCTTTTAAGGGATATGGTCAGTAAGTTCAGATTATGTTCCAAATTAGATTATGTGTCATATAAGTGCATAACAATGAGATATACAATGAAGAAATTTTGTGAGTCATGTGACAAGTTAAAGAATCATTCACTTAGCTATTGATGAAAGTTATGCATTTAAAGAAGCAAAGATATATAACAAATTTTTATTTCTTCATACTTGTATTATTTGAGGGCAGAAGTATGTTTATTCTGTTATATTCTAACAAAGGAGATAGACAATGAACAAGCATCTCATGCATTCAGATACTTCTAATACTATGAAGACAAATAAGCAGGTAAAAGAGTATACAAATTTGGTTCAGACAGATCTTAAAGACAACCTAATTTAAATCTGCATCCTACCAAATGTTTCCACTTCAAGAGTAGCTGCCCAACTGAACCAAGAACTTGAACTATTCACAGCACTACACCATCTGCAGGAGACCTCAAATCTCATGCAGCAAGTTTTATTTCTGAAAATGCAGTCCTCCTAAGTTGTTCTTTCTAAGAGGTTCTTTTTTTCAGTAGAATATCACAAAATGACATTCTTCCCCTAGATATATTGATATGGTTTTCTGAGCCCTAGCTTCAAATCTATTCCATTGTCTGAGGTATTAAGTTGGTGAAGAAAGGCTTTCTGACTTCTATGTGTCATTATTATGGAAGCAGGTAGAAATGTGGACTGTAGAATAGACATAGTTGAATATGGAAGAACTGGGGAATTAAAGAGAAGAGTCTTGAAGGTAAAACCACTGTTCCTCATACTACAAGCTTGAGGGAAAATAGCCCTGTATTATTAAGACACACTTCCTCAAAACCTACTTCTGTTGTAGTTATTGTTCTTCATGAAGTCTCTATAAAAGACATAATGACATGTTTATCTATAACGATATTTATCTCATAGATATTTATAGTACTGAAAATTGAAAATAAGAGCATATGTATACCATAATAAGAAATGTGTTATACAAATTAAGGAATAAGTTTATTATATGTTTATATATATGGCATAGGTCAGAAAATCCATCATAAATGTTGTTTCAGGAGAATATTGAACAAATGTACACATCTTAATAGTCTTAGGTTAAGAAATAAGGGAAATAAAGCAGAATTCTTATAGCTTGTATAATACAATGTGTAAAACAAAACACTGAATTACTTAATGGTAGGCAAGTAACAAAATTGTTTCTGAAGATTTTTGTAAAAATATTTATAAATTCTCAAAATGAACTTGTTAAATTTATGACCTGTAAAAATGGTATTTTATGTAATCTTCAGCTCTTCCATTGTAAAACCATCTTGAAGGCAACAGGCCAATTCTCTGAAGTGGTATTAGAAGTAAGTAAGTTCTTGTCATTGTTTAGCTGGTAAGTTAGATATAAGCTAAAAGTAAAAGTGCAGAAACTCCAATCTTTGTGGAAAAAAATCAACAAGATGGTTGGAAAAATCTCAGACAAGAAGTGATAATAATGAAGTATATAGGTGCTGGGAATCAGTTCATAGGTTCATAAATGATAATGTTAGGGAACTTGTCAGAAGATAAGTGTCATCCTCAGGGTTGTGGTTATCTTTGTTTTATGTTACATTATTTTATTTTGCTTATATCATTTAAGGAAGCCAGAATTACCAGCTGGAATCTTCATCCTGTGCTTTAGGCTTTCTGGTTTGTATTTAATTATAAAATAGACAGTGTGT
>JADRCD010211731.1:0-13741 GCA_019843815.1 Montemys delectorum | reverse complement strand
TTTGAACTTTTGTTTTCACAATCAGCATGAGCACCATTGTTCTTGAGAAAGTCATTTTTTACAAGGTAACTCACAAAAAGCTGATATTAACCCGAGGTTTATATCTTATTTAAACAAAACTAACTGCTTACAGGAGTGGGCCTATATCACACTCACAAATAATCAACATGTCCAAAGTAGGACTAAATAATTTTTAAAGAATTTATTTGCAGTTGGTTATGGATCTATCATTTTTTGAGACTGAATAAAAACACAACTAATCCTACAGAGGAGAAAATGCCTTTTCCAATTGAATTCCCCATCAAGCTGAGATGTAGAATGTTAATTCTGCAGCAATGTTGATGAATTCTGATGCTAAAAATACTCATTTTAATGCACCATGAAATACTTAAGTTTGAAGTTATTTGTAACTATTAGAATATGTTTCAACTCTTAGAATAAATGCTTTATTAAAATGCACATTTGAATGAGATACAACTCTGAGACCCAGTATTTTAAGTTGTTACATCCTCAATAACAGTAATTAAAGCTTACATCTCATCACTAATAAAATGACAAAATGAGTATTATTTATACTTGATTAAAATTCAAATTTATTTTAATAAAAAGATATAAATGCCACTGAATCAAAGTCAACATTGTTTGATAGTTTTTCCAAATCCATTAAGTGAAGGTTATGTACAAATTTGGGGTAAACAAAGGCAGAAATAGGATCAGGACTCTTTCTTTCCTTGGAGTCAGTGTAATGAAGACTCATTCTTGCAGCTAAGCTCTGCAACTTAAAACTGGCTGTGGATGCATGCCTTTGCATTGTTTCCTCTATAGGAAATGTGACCATTGATCCCTGCATTATTAGGTTTGTGCTGTTAGAATGAGCACAGGAACATCTTGCTCTTGGCTTTCTGTAAATCCAGAAATGCAGACTACCTTTTCTAAAATACTTTTTGAAGTTAAAACATAATTACATTGTTGCCATCCTGTTTTTCTCCCTCCCAATCACTTCTATGTACCTCTCCCTTGATTTCTTTCAAATGTATGGGCTTTTCCTTTAATTTTTACATATGAATTGTTTAAGTAAAATTTACCTACCTGGGCTGACAGTGCTCCCCAAAAAGAGTCATAAACCATCAACACAAAACCCCAACATCAGCATGAGAAGCCCTGCTGTGAGTTGTTGATCAAAGTTGTTCATTAAATTCTCAAAATATTACACACTATTGCTGTTGTCCATGGCTGCTTCCCAGAGGTGAAAGGTATGTCTCTATTCCTGAAAACACTTACGGTACAGATACATATGCTCCATCTCACCTGAAATTTTGTTTCCTGTGGACTAGCATTTTGGTGCCAGAAGGTGCCAAGCAGACTGAATTTTAAGGGTTCTCTCAGCTTTCACAATCGTGTTGTGTGAATTGACTATATCATATGGCTCTGTTATGCACATTGGGAAGCTGCTCATTCAATTATTTCTATTCTCAGGGAGGGAAGGTAACCCTCCAGGTGGTGGTTTGAATGATAATGGCTTCCATAGATCCGTCTATCTGCAAGCTTAGTTACCAGTTAGTGAACTGTTTAGATGGATTAAGAAGTGTAATATTATTGGAGTAGTAGTGTCTTTGCTGGAAGAGGGGGTTTTCAAAGCCCACAACAGGAACAGACTTCTCTCTCTCTCTCTCTCTCTCTCTCTCTCTCTCTCTCTCTCTCTCTCTCTCTCTCTCTCCCTCCCTCCCATCCTCTCGTTCTCTTCCTCCCTCTCTGCTCTCCCTCCCTCCCTCTTTTTTGTCTCTTTTTCTTTTTCTCTGCCTGCTGCCAGTAGATCAGGATGTAAAGTTATCAACCACCATATCTGCCTGCCTATCACCATGCTCACTATGGCTAAAAACAATGGACTATGCCTTTAAAATTGTAAGCAAGCCTCCAATTAAATGTTTTCTTTTATAAAAGTTATCTTAGTTGTTTTAGTTCCTTACAGCCACAGAATGGTGATTAATGTATTCCCTTAAAGGAGTAATAAATACTTTTGCTTTTATTTATCTTATGTTTGGTTTACCTAATGGTTTGTTTATGCTTGGGCTAGGGTGTGGCACTATTAGGAAATGTGGCCTTGTTGAAGTAGGTGTGTTACTGTGGGGATGGGTTTTAATATCCTTGTCCTAGCTGCCTGGAAAGCAGTCTTCTCTTAAAGGCCTCTCAGCTCCTCCTGCAGGATGCCTGCCTGGATGTTCCCTTCCACCTTGTCAATATTGGTCTGAATCTCTTAATTTAATTTAATTTAATTATTATATCTTGAGTACCAATTAGTAAAAACAAACAAACAAACATACAAACACCCACCATGGAGAATCCTTCTAGGCCACGTGCTGACCTTGTTACATAATCTCTTACCAAAATCTGGATAAGAAATTGGCTTAATAGTACCCTTTAGTATATCAAGGTGAAGGAGGTATATGTACATCATGAGTACTTGTAGAATAGGAGGACTTATTTTGTTGTTCATCTGGTCTGTCCTCCTCCACACTCACATAGCTTTCTCTTTAGTTAGGAATAAATCCATTTGCTTGGAACTCAATATTCATAAGAGGTGAATGTCACTATCAACATGAACTGTGAAACAGATCCTTATTCAAGGAAGCCCTTCTAATTCTGGACATTTTAGTATAGTTCCTCATGTTATGGTAGCCCCTAATAAATTTAATTTTTAAAATTTAAACTTATTTTAAAATTATTTTGTTCCTACTTCCTAATTTCAAATTTTGCTACTGTTATGAATTGTAACATAAATATTTGACATTCAGGATTTCTGATATGCAACCCAAAGGTTGAGAAACACTGCTTTAGATGAAATCTAACACTGGTGAACATGTTCATGGCTACATCCAACCTTATCCAAAGATGCCCTATGTTTAGCTTGACTTCTTGCATATAAACTAGAGAATTTGTTTATTTGTTTGGTTAGTTAAGTTTAAAACAGTCACATTTATGTTACTTTGTTACACAATAAGAGATAACAAACACAAATTCATGTCCTTTTTTTCTTTAGCTATAATTGTTACATATGTGCTGAGTAAGGAGTAGGAGGGGCATGAGTACATGAAAGGAATGAGAGACAGGAGTTAGTGAGGGAGAATAATATAAATAAAGTACTCATATATAAAATTCTAAAAGAAAATTAAAAGAAATATACACACACAAAAGTAAATAAGTCAGCACAGAGGGAATGGTTCAGTGGACAATACTGCTTGCTGGTACACAGCAAGAACTTGAGAGTTTGTTTCCCAAGCATAAGGAGCTCCTGGTTTAGGAAGAGACCTTGTCTCAAGGGAAGAAGGGTGAGGGTGATACAGCAGAGAACCTAACATTCTCCTCTAGCATCAGTGTGTACCCACAGTCACACATACCTACACATATATGTATGAATATATTAAATGTGTATATATCACACACATACCATAAACATAAAGGGAAGGTAAACAAATAAAGTGGTTTTTTTTTTTCAATAAAAACATAGATCTTCCATTTTACCAGAGAAAGATACAACAAATATAAATGATTGCGGCAAACAGTTATATAAACAAATTTGAGAGAAGGAAAGAAAAGAAAATGTCAAAGGTGTATACATCCAGTAAAAAAAATGCATCTTCGAATTATCCAAAGTTATGATATTTTAAGTGATAAGGTCTAGCTCAACCTCAATTTATCCTAATGTTCCCAGACCTTGATATTGTGGACAATGCTGATGCAATATCAGGTATAATTTTTCTATGAACCGTGCATTACAACTCTGGTGTTGACTTATAGCTTTGCATTATTTATCTCAAAACAATTGTATTGAAAATATGTGTTAAGAGTTGAAAAAAGCTAGCATGTTAGGCCAAAGACATTGCCACTAGCAAGAGAAGACCATAGCAAATGGCTGTACCATCACTTGTAGATTTCAGAGCTTGGGAGGGCATCAGCACAATGCAATATTTTCCCTACCTATTTTGTGAATCATCGCATGTAACTCAGCAAAGAGAACAAAGGATTTTGCAAATACTCTGAGGAGTTTGATTAAAGAAGAGGAAATGTCCCTGCAAATGACAGCAATATCCTAATCAAATGGTAACATTGTAAAATGAAAGTAGGATTTATTCTTTGGGACACCGTAGTTAATTTGGGTGTGCATGAGGCAGGCAAGAAGGCCTGAACTTAAAAGCCCATGGCAGGGCCAAGGTCATCATGACTCTTCCACCATTGAGTGCTGTGGATAGCCTCAAATGTGGCTGAAGTCTAAAACATCACTATGATAGGCTTCAAGTCTTAGTCAGTTTTATGAAGAAGTGTTTGTCAAGTATATTTTATTTGAAAAGTTTGGGCACACTACTCCGTGGTGAAGCATCACCTTCTAAGCTATAAACCCATTAGGAGAACATGCTCAGTTTAGGCTCCTGTATATGACCACTGGGTTCCTATGGCTGTACTGTTCGTGTATCCACTCCTTACCATTTATTGTTCATGTTAATCATGGAAGTCAGTGAAGGGATGAAGGAGGATGTTACAATGTGCTTGTCCTTGTGTCATGAAGTTTTCAAGTTACAAATTCACTTGCCCCAGCACTGGTGATCTATAGAACAGTTTTATAGCAAAATCTGGAAAAAAGATAATTTAAAAAGAAGAACTTGTTCTCAAAGGAAATGGATATGTAAAAATAGAACTAATATTTTTAATAACCACTAACAGAATTTGGCTTGTAAGTGAAACTTAGACATTCAATATCACCATTTAAAATGCAATTATGAAAATATAATAATTTTGCATTTCTTTTGTCTTTCATCGAAGTTTCTCTATATTATTTATTAATTATTTCTTGCAGGGACCCCAGAGGTAAGGATTATATTACTAATACTCTGGGTATACAGATATGAATAGTTTAGCTGAAGTGAGCAAGTTTGAACTTAAAATTAAAAAAAAAAACTAATAAAAGAGTACAGTTATTTCCTCAGTTCAACCTTTAGAATTGGAAGAGACACTTTAGATGACCTAATACAGCTATTTTATATTATGTAAAATAAAAGAATAAAAGGCAGGAAATGGGTTGTAGGATCAGATAGCCAATGATGAGTAGACCCCACATTTCTGCAATTGGGCTCTCATTATCAGTCATTGATAATGTGGACCAGGGTATCAAGAAAAGTGGTAAGATTTTATATATTAGAAATGTGATTTGGTTCCATTTGTTATAAAATATTGAAATGAAGCATGGAGCTTTAACAGATAAAAATATATCCTTTGTGTATTAATATTTAGAAATCTATCCCAATAGTCCTGGAAAGAGAAGATGGGGCTAATGGACATAAAATATTATATGCATGAGATTTAAGGTGGGGAATTTCCATAGCCCATTTGGAAAAAATTTCAGTGGGCTGGAAGCAGTTCAAATGATTAACATGGATCGTCTCCTTTATCTACAAATTACTTAATTGTGTAAGTATATTTTTTGGTAAATTTCAAGAGTCAAGAGGGGTAACACATTTTTAAGACAAGCAAGCAGTAAATGTTCAAGTATGTCAGCAAATTTTTCCAGTTGTCTTATAATTTTGTATTACATTTTTTGTATTTGTGAGACACTGCAACAACTTCATAGACATTGCAGTTGAACTTGAGAGGGATTCCTTCCATTATTTAATAATAGGTCATATTTGAACCTGACATTGTATCAGTATTGCAACTCCGACACCTGAACATCATTGTAGAGGAAAACTATAACTGCTTCTTCCCTGTCATGGGGTAACCCTAGGTGTCTTGAAACCAATGAACTGGTTTTTCCACTCCACATCCTGATCACAGAAGCAATCTACCATTTTCTCTTGGATGACCTTTACTTTTCTTTTGGTCTCAATATGCTTCTAAACTTTACATATTTAATAAGCTAAATCTCTTAAACTAGAAGAATGTGGACAGGATTGTTCAGAATGCAGAGTAGTAGTTAGCTGCTCATTTACTACATCCACGCACAATACTGTCCCAACAACCAAGGACACTCTCCTGTGCAAGTCTTTTTCCTGTGAAGCTTTCATAATAAGGAAGGGTTAGATGAGGTGATTTCTTCATATCCCTTTAGGCTTTGAAAGAAGAACTTAACTGAGCTGTACATTACTAAAACTGCAGAGAAAACAGCAAACTTCAGAAAGAATGAAGCATGGTAGTTCTTTCTCACATTGTATTTGTACACTAAGAATTCTTTACAAGTCCCATTAGCATATTTAAACAATTGTTGCCACAATTCTGTTCTTGCTCAAAGCTTGCAGTGTTTTAAAAAAGCAACAAAAGTACCCCAAATTCCCTATACCAGAATGTTCTACACAGTAAAAATGACTTCCCCATAGTTATGGAACAATTTTTCTTCATATTTAGCAGGATATTTTTTGTATATTTAGCTGTACATAAATGATGATGAACATATTTCTTCAGTGGATGCTTAATCTTCATCACCAGTAATTACCAATCAATGCAAAATGTACATCCCATAGAGCAGAAACAGACTTTATTTTCTGACTTTACCCATGGATTCTTGAAGGAATATGAGGAATGTGGATTCATAAACTTTCCTTTACCAAAATGTATAAAATAGCTTTGGATTTTATGACTTTCAGAAATTAAATTTTCTGTACATTATAGACAGGAAATAGATCTTTATATGCTAGGATAACAGCATGCTGTAAAGTAGTATTTAATGGAAGTAATTGGTCAGAATTGGTTGTATGGCTTAAAAGGATTGGTGGTCAAAAGCCATGCATTAAAGGAGACACTAATAGAAAAGATTCTTAATGCTGGAATTTGGGAGGCTGTGTTAATGCCTTAAATCTTTTGAGAGCAACTCTCATTATGTATCTAATGTGTTAAATTTATGGAATATGTATAATATATTGTAAATGTATATATTATATTCATATGTGCTTATATGCTATATATAAATTATATGTATATAAAAGATAGTTATGTTTTATTACAAGCATTCTTTATCTGTAGATATATCTTCTATTTTTTTTCAGAAAAACTGCAAACATTGAACTTCTCATAAGTAAGCTTTTATAGAAGTACAAAGCATCACATCAAAAGGTCCAACAGTCCTAAACAGGACTGTTATAGCTCTTCAAATTTTTTTGAGGAACTAGCTTTTTAAACATAAATGATTTGACTAAATGAGTTAAAATTCAGCTGAATAATTGAATAGAATGTAAATACTAGAAATTAAATTCAATACTATTATAGAAGAAATAGACACTATATGTGAATGAGATATGCAACATATATTGTAAGAATATTGCATGACATAATATAGGGTTATACAAATAGTTAATTAGTTATTAGTTAATTTTTATAATCTAGTATGTTGTAGGACAATTATGAAGTAAGAGTGTTGTTTCAAATTTCTTTATAAATCCTTTTCCATGCATGTGCTAACTTTTATTATCCTTACTTTTATTTTAATACACCACCTTTTTTAACTTAATGGATGAAACAAAAATATGTAGAGTAATTTTGATAGTCAGCTAGTACTTATGACATCAGTGCCCAATATGATACTGGGCACTGAGAATAAATAGCTTAATAACTAAAGTACTAATCAGTATTATCAATGTAAGTCTTACCTTAGGAGAAATTATTCTTATACTAAAAATCATTATATCCATGTTCTATGCTAAGTAGACTTGGTGCTTGAAGTTGCTTTTCAGTATGTATATTAAGACAATGAAATGAGTGTTATAATAAAGAGAACTTTCTTATGTTATTGGGATACCTATGAAGACCTAATGACATCAACACAAGTCTATTACTCTCAATAAATAAAATATAAAACAAATGTTAAAAATAACTCCATATTGTGAATCAAATCATATCATTATAACCCAAACCCACAAACCTCAGTTTGGGTATTTGACAGTACTAAATTGAAAGTATGCCCTTTTCTTTGGGGGGGGGGTTGTTTGGATTACTTAGGGGTTTTTATAACCATTATATGCCAACCTTGTGAAAAAGCGCAGTGAGGTGACAAGGCCCACTCTGTGCCCTTTCTGGAGACAAGCCTTGTGCCCTGCCCTAGAAATCTGAAAGATGAGTGTGGAACACAGACTTAACCTCTGGGCATTTCAACTTTCCTATCATCTATAAGATGAGAATAACATTTGCCATCCATCCCACAAAGGGGTTGAAAGGGACTCAGAAAGGCCACAGAAACCACTTTGAACTTCTCATAAGTAGGCTTTTACAGAAGTACAAAGCATCACATCAAAAGGTCCATTCACAACCCTCTGAGACATCCGTGAGCTTCCTGGATAGGATAATGTGTAGACCTGACACTGAGTGTTTCTTTTCATTAAAATAATTGCCATAGCAATTTCTTTTCTTTTTACCTTAGACATTATTCACATGTACCTTTGTCAAATCCTGACACCCCTTCTCAGATCACCATCAGGGGTCTCAAAGACTCATGTTTTTGGCACATTCAACTTCATTATGCAGCCACTTGTACAAAGTGTGTAACCTTCTACTTTGCTCTTTAAGTATGTTCAGAAAGAAATCCTAAAAATGAAAAGTAGAATGTCTCAGTAGGTTATTTATTACTTTAGGTACAGTATCTGCATTTGACAGAGGACAGTACTAATTCTCTTACTTCACTGATCCTTTATTTGTCAGGAAACATTGCTTCCCCCCCCCCCCCCAGTTATTGAGTCTACATTTTTGAAAAGCATCTATCTATCTATGGATGTTGGGTAGGAATGTTCCATTAGTCTTATAAAGGAGTTGTGTTTACTGAAAAGTGTGAAAATTGTAACACAATTCTAATCTTTCACCAATACTTTAAGCTGATTCCCTCTACGAAAATGACTGAGGGGTCAGTCTACTCATTCGGGGGAGGTTTGTCTAGAATCTCTTGCACATATTACTTGTTAGAGAGGCTTTAAGAGTAGGTGTAAATACATGCTCACTGAAGCTCTTTTTCAAGAACCAAATGCATATCTATTCACTGACAAGTTGGTAAAACAACTATGCAAGGTCATGTGACTGAATGTAGCTTAGATATAAGGAGGAAAAATAGAAGTTATTAATGTGCCGTTACATAGGTGGATATCAAAAACACTAAGGGAAAAACTTAGTCACCCAAGGTAACATGTTCCAAGAATCCTTTATGTGAAATACCCAGAATTGGTACAGGGTCAGATATAAACACTGAATCGTGGTAATCAGGAGACAGTAGAGGAGAGAAATAGGGAGCAAATGCTCCCTACTATTATGTATTAGTCTCTGTTTCATTTTGAGAGAATGGACAAGTATACCTGAATAGAATGGTGAATACTCTACAGTATAAATTTGCCTGCATAATATAGAGCCATACATACATATATGTATTCCTATAAATATACAAGTATGTATAGGGAAATACACACATGTGTATATATGTACATATATACATATATACATACATACATATATACATATATAGAGAAAATAGTTCTGAAGTATTTAATAAATAGGCTGTGCTGAAAGTCTTACCCTAGATGATAAAACATTTATGTACTATCAGTACAGCTATAACTATATAGTACTGGCCTCACACTAAGCAACTCTATGACTAACAGACCAGTTTTCATGACTCTTCTTAGTGTGAATTGTTTCTTTTTAAGAAAGATACATGTCCTCATGTCTATCCTTGAACTATAGGCATTGAACTACATTTCCTTAGGAGTGATTATGCATAATAATTCACTTAAAATCATTTTAACAATGATCTTTATGCATTAGCTATTTATTATTTTATTTTATTTTTAATTGACAAGTAAAATATAATTTAAGTCTTAAAATTATAGGGCTTGTTTTGAATCTCTTCCTGCTATTTGTTATTTTTGAATGGTTTGTGCATGTTACCTTTTTTAATCTTCTCAAATGATGGAAATCCTTTTTCTCAGAAGAAATGAAGGCCATGAAGGGGAAAGTAATTTTATGTATTTTATATTCATAGTAGGAGAAAGACAAATAGCAATTGCAGGTTTTCACTTACAAACTTTTAAAGCTTTTCCTCCAACACTGATTTTTCGGTCTGAGTCTCCATGGAGTCACTGTCATTTTAACTGTTTCTTCTAATATAATGTCTGGCATCCCCACATCTGCTGAATAGAGGCTGCCACTCACAAAATGTGGATTCCTTAACAAAGAGTCACTTCTCTATCAGCTTCCATGGAAAATTTCATACATCACTAACTGCAGGGATGAGACTGTGTTCTGTGCCTCATCCATCTCTTGAGCCCAAGAGAGTCTTAACAAGAGCATCTGCTGACTACCCCTACCTAGTCTCCTGTGCTGCCTTGACACACTTGCCCATTTTTCCAAAGTGGTAAAAAGGATTAGGAGGCCCGGTCTCTTCTTGTCCCTGCTCAAATCCCTCAAGAGAAAGCCAGATGTCCTTCACTGATTCCATCAGTGTCGTTTCACAGATATGTTTGTGCTCCGAGCCCATTTCTGAGCAATATATGAACTGCAAAGACTATTTATTTTGCTTTTCTAAATAAGCTCCCTTATTTTTTTTTTTTTTTTTAAAAATCACTTTCTTACTTTTCCCATTTCCTCATGGCACCACTCACTTCAAAGTTAGAAAAACTCATCTTCAGGCAAAATCCATTTGTTGATGTTCAGCTTTAGCTCAGCATCAAGGCAGTTAACTGCCTTGTCAGACAGTTAACTTTGAGAACCTGCTCCCCATTTCCCTTAGCCTGAGGGATACTCAGCATTTCATCTCTTGCCCTCTTTGTTTCTCTTTTTCATTTTCCCTTCTTCCTTGACATTGCTTTACCAAATACCTTAACATTTTTAGACCCTGACAACAGAAGAATAAAATCTGTGGAATATGTTAGAGGAAGAGCCTCTGTTTAAGCAAGGCATGAGGTCTTGGGTTTGAACTCTAGTAACAAGAATTTTGTACATTGTTAAACAGACTCAAAAAACATAATGTCCTTTTTTGCGGGGGGGGGGATTTATACTCTTACTAGTCATGTCTTGAGCATCTACCGCATGCCTATGCTAGAGCAATAAAAGATAATAATAACATCTGCTACTGTTTTCAAACTTTAAATATGAAGATATGTGCTGACAAACATGGTTGGTATTCTTTCCTTTATGCATAAACTCATTTTTCATGAATTGAATGCCTACAATATCTTAGATGCTTACTACCTTACCACTGTCCTGCCACTGAAGGTATAACTTAAAGCACACCTAAGTTAGTACTGTCCTCATGCAACTTTCTCCTAAGTGATAGTAACTAGACAGCTTGATATACAACCATAAGGAAGCAAATTATATTTTGATGGGAAGTTGTTATAAAACACACTTAGGGCAGTGACATGCAGAAGTGTCTTGTTATGAAACTTGAATGACAAGGAATGCCATTAAGAGTCAGAGAAATTATTACATGAAAAGGATCTTACAAGTCTTCCCATAATTTGAATATAAAAAAGGTATTAAAGAGGCCATGGGAATTCTTACAAGGTAAGTAATGTAATTTGGAGTTATTTTATAGCATGTTAGTGAAGGAGCTTGGGTTTACCACTAAATTCCAAGGAGAGTCACTGGGATGCTTTGGTAAGAAAATGTAGCCACAGACCACATGAAGCTCAAGAACAAGGAAGACCAAAATGTGAATACTTCAGTCCTTCTTAGAAGGGGGAACAAAATACCCATGGGAGGAGAAACAGAGACAAAGTGTGGAGCAGAGACTGAAGGAAAGTCCATCTTAGACTGCCCCACCTGGGAATCCATCCCATATACAATCACCAAACTCAGACACCTTTATGGATGCCAACAAGTGCTTGCTGACAGGAGCCTGATATAGCTGTTTCCTGAGAAGCTCTGCCCGTGCCTGACAAATACAGAGGTAGATGGTCTCAGCAGACCATTGGACTGAGCACAAGGTCCCCGAAGGAGGATCTCGAGAAAGGACTGAAGGAGCTGAAGGTTTGCAGCCCCATAGGAGGAACAATAATATGAACCAATCAGTACTCCCAGAGCTCCCAGGTACTAAACCGTCAACCAAAGAGTACACATGGCTCCAGCTGCATATGTAGCAGAGGATGGCCTTGTTGAACATCAATGGGAGGAGAGGTCCTGTGAATGCTTGATGTCCCAGTGTAGGGGAATTCAAGGACAGGGAAGCAGGAGTGGGTGGGTTGATGATCAAGTTTTCAGAGGGGAAATGAGGAAAGGAAATAACACTTGAAATGTAAATAAAGAAAATATCTATAAAAACAACAACAATAAAAAGAAAATGTGGTACTCTACTCATTGTTCAGTAAAATTAATATGCAGTTTGGATGTATAGTTGGTTGTGTATAGGGAACTGTGGACCAGGAGGATGAACTATGTTAAGGTCAGGTTGGTAGCAGTTTACATGCTCCGAACTGGTACTATGTGAGTTATATGTTGTGTTATATGTTGTCAGGATATACGCTAACTTGCTGTTATTTTTGTAGCCCAACTCTTAAAGGTTTTGAATATTATAACTTTGTTATGATATATCTCAAACCCGGTATCTAAAATAGAGGCTAACAACCAGTAGGTATCAAAGAAATAATTATATTTTATTTTATTTTAAAATAAATAGCCTGAATACAGGCAGTGACAAAAACTCCTGTGCTTTGGCTTGAGTAGTTCTATTCATTGAGAACGTGCCTGCAACTGAAGATAAAAGTAGTAAAAAAGGTGCATGGGTAAGAGGGAGTCCTCCATGGTAGGATTTTCTATTTACACGACCTCTTTGAAAATACAGGCATTTTCAACTTTTAAAATGTTTTCCATTCATTGAAAAAGCCTTTCATTTTATTTTGACTGAAACTAAACAAAAGCTAGAGTTAGTTTATTCAAATATGTTTCTTGATAAACCTTGTTATCAGATCTTGAAATCTTAGGGTTACTGTTCTGGCTCCTGTCCCACACACACTTTAGCAAAATTTCTATGATGCCAGGTATACCCTGTCTTGTTTATCATCATGACACAGGTTATGATTTTGAATACACTGGTCTAAATACAGTAAGACATAGTCAAGATAAAAAAGATAAAATATTTGTGATGGTTTAGGACAGGTTTTTGTGCCTATTAATAAAATGTTCCTATGTTGTTTAGATTTTCTTAGTTGATTGAATGAGTCTACTCACTGAATCAAATGATGTTGTTGTAGGTTTATTTATTTATTTTTAATTCATTAAATATATATTACCATGAAAACAATAGAATATTGCAGAAGTAATTTTAGCTTTTCAAAATTCTTTTTTTAAATGTAGATTCATCTTTTTTTTTAATTTTTTTTAGATATTTTCTTTATTTACATGTAAATTTCTCCTTTCCCAGGTTCCCCTCCAAAAACGAACAAACAAACAAACAATCAAACAAAAACAACAAGAACAAACCCCTTTTGCCTCCCCCTCCCCATGCCTGCCGCCCTACCCTCTCCCACTTATTGGCCCTGGCATTCCCCTACACTGGGGCACAAAACCTTCACAAGGCCGAGGTCCTTTACTCCTATAGATGATTGAATTTGTGATCCTCTACTATATACATGCTGCTAGAACATTCAGTCCCACCATGTATAGTCCTTGATTGGTGGTTGGGTCCCTGGGAGCTCTGAGGGTACTAGTTGGTAATTGTTGTTCATCCTAACGGGCTAGAAACCCTTCAGCTCCATAGAACCTTTCTCTAACACCTTCATTGGGGACC
>JADRCD010211730.1:0-10766 GCA_019843815.1 Montemys delectorum | reverse complement strand
TAAGGAAAAGTAATTGTTGCTTCCTGTTAGTTTTGTAGTTAGAACTGACATTCCATTCATGTGTCTATCTTCCTTTAGTTTTGTTGGAAGATTACAGTTTTGCTTTTTCAGGGATGTAGTTCCCTCCTTGTGTTGGAGTTTTCCATTTATTACCCTTTGAAGGGCTGGATTTGTGGAAATATATTGTATGAATTTCGTTTTGTCATGGAATACTTTGGTTTCTCCATCTATGGTGATTGAGAGTTTTGCTGGGTATAGTAGTCTAGGCTGGCATTTGTGTTCGCTTAGTATCTGTATGACATCCGCCCAGGATCTTATACCTTTCATAGTCTCTGGTGAGAAGTCTGGTGTAATTCTGATAGGCCTGCTTTTATATGTTACTTGACCTTTTCCCCTTACTGCTTTTTATATTCTTTCTTTGTTTTGTGCATTTGGTCTTTTGACTATTATGTGGAGGGAGGAATTTCTTTCCTGGTCCAGTCTTTTTGGAGTTCTATAGGCTTCTTGTATGTTCATGGGCATCTCTTTCTTTAGGTTAGGGAAGTTTTCTTCTATCATTTTGTTGAAGATATTTACTGGCCCTTTAAGTTGGAGGTCTTCACTCTCTTCTATACCTATTATGCTTAGGTTTGGTCTTCTCATTGTGTCCTGGATTTCCTGGATGTTTTGGGTTAGGGTCTTTTTGCATTTTCTTTGATTGTTCTGTCTATGTTGTCTATATTATCTTCTGCCCCTGAGATTCTCTCTTCTATTTCCTGTATTCTGTTGGTGATGCTTGCATCTATGTTTCCTGACTTTTTTCCTAAAACTTCTAACTCCAGGGTTGTCTCTTTTTGTGATTTCTTTATTGTTTCTACTTCCATTTTTAGGTTCTGGATGGTTTTACTCAATTCCTTCACCTGTTTGTTTGCGTTTTCCTGCAATTCCTTAAGGGATTTTTGAGTTTGCTCTTTAAGTGCTTCTACTTGTTTACTTGTGATCTCCTGTAATTATGGGATTTTTTTTGTTTCTTCTTTAAGGGCTTGTACCTCTTAACCTGTGTTCTCCTGTATTTCTTTAAGGGAGTTATTCATGTCCTTCTTAAATTCCTCTATCAGCATTGTGAGATATGATTTTAGATCCAAATCTTGCTTTTCTGGTGTTTTGGGATATCCCAGACTTGCTGCGGTGGGAGTACTAGGTTCTGATGAAACCAAGCATTCTTAGTTTTATGTTGGTAGGATTCTTGCATTTACCTTTTGCCATCTCTTGATCTCTGGTGATAGATGCTTGATGTCTCTGACTAGAGCTTGTCCTGTTCCTGCTGCCTTGCAACTCCCCTGTGACTTTTGAGGCCTGTGCCTCCCGGCTGGTCCCACCTGATTCCTGGGTTAAAGCATACCTGGAGGCAGACCCTCCACTAGCAGGGAAGGAGCAGAGATGGTCAATGATCCAGCTCTGTCACTCAGAAGCTGAGAGGATCCTGTCCCTGCCGCCCTGCGATTCCCCTGCAACTCTTGAGGCCTGTTCCTCCCGGCTGGTCCTGCCTTAGAAAATCACCAGAGAGAAAATGGTGGATCTCACCTGAGTCTCTGGGCTGAAGCACACCCTGGAGGCAGGCCCTCCACTAGCAGGGAAGGGGCAGAGGTGGTCGCTGATCCAGCTCTGTCACTCGGAAGCTGGGAGGATCCTGTCCCTCACAGTTACTTTCTATTAATCTGTTAAACTAAAAATATAACTTTTTACATTTTTTAAAAAATACTAGCTAAAATTATTTTGAGGAATTTGATCATTTTGAAACTGTATTATTTATAATGTATAAGAAAAACTATAACATCATGTGTTAAAATAAGCATTAGAACCTCCAGAGGGAGGAAGAACTAGAAATTACCCTGGATCTGTTCACATCATACAGTATTTTCCTGGCTCTTTACAATTTATCTTTAGACTATTTAATGTCCATTTTCTAAAATATATCAAAAGCATAATAGAGTTTCTGTTGAAAACATGATTGCAAGTTGGAGACCAAAAACTTTGGAGAGCAAGGTTTTTCTGCACATTTTGGCATTAAGTAATTTGATTCTGCCTGTGCTCTACCCCTCCGTTTATCTATACCTAGTTGGGTTAGATTTATGGTCTAAAATTTTATAATTTGTCTTATGTAAACATTGCCAAGTTTTCCTGTTTTGATGTTTAGAATGTTAAGATGTCAATTCATGCTGAAGTCAAATATTTGCTATATAACTGCATAGTTGTTAAGAACAGATGTCACACACTTTGGGGAATAGAGAAGGGCAAAATATAATGATGTTATATATTTTTGATGTTATAGTTCATTGCATACACGTTACAGTAGCTACATCTGCTGTTGTGCAAAGATGAAACACTCAGGAAAACTAGACTGTTCTCAATGAACTATAACTTAAACTGAAACTTGAAGCTCAATTGGCTTTGAATAAGAGAGGTGCAGCTACTACAATTGAGGAGCAGGAAGAGATATGAGAAGAGAGTGGAATGAATAATATAGAACTCATAGCAAGAAGCTGGGATTCTGACTGCCGTGCGGGCTAAGATACAGACTTCAAGGGGATAAAATTAGTAGACTTGAGTCCCCATAACCTTTAGAACATGGACTTTTAGCCATCTGAGAACTGAACATGGTCAGTATGTGAAACCAGGATGTTTGACTGCTGGAAGCAGAGTGCCATGCTAATCAGGTTCTGAGATAAGTGTTAAGTGATATTGGAGAGAGGTTGCCAACAGAACTCCACACAGTAGTCAATAAAAAAAAAATCTAGGGAGAAAATTAGTGAAGTCAGCTTTGGAGAGCTAGAATTAGGTAGGGCATGTAGAGTTAATAAAGTATAAATTACATCAGTATAAGATTGCTAGTAATATAAAAACAGTTACTTAATTTTAAGGTCAAAGCAGACTTCAATGTCTTACCAGTATGTAGCCAATAAAGGAGTGCATCTCCTTCTGTATTCTCAGCTAGGCATCACTGTACAGTGTGACACAGAGCCAGAAGGCAGAGCTCAATGCGTGAATGTGAGTACTAGAGCAACAAAGATGTCATGAAAATCAAACCTGCCATTCGCTAGGCCTGAACTTGAGAGTCAATATGAGAAGAAAGAAATGCTGGCCATGAACACTTAGAAGCAGGAAGACACCTTCTGTCTTGCTTTGATTGATGTCAGTGGGTACTTGAGCAGAGAGGTGGTCACATCAGGGCAGCTGTTGGTGAAAACGCCTCAGGCTGTGTTGTGCTGGATTTACTTGCCGAAGAAAGAGAATCCACGCTCAGCTCAGGCAGGTAATACTGTGAAACAGTTGTTCAGTGTGAAGTCATTGACACAGTGACATCATTTGTGGGTCAGTTTTTGAAAGGTTGTGGAGATGGAGGTTTTAGTGCCACAGGCAGAACTCTAAGAGGGGAGTAAAGTGAGTTAGAAGGGTAGATCACCCTTTTTTAAGAGAGTGCATGGATGAAAAGAAAGATAAATCATCAGAGAGAAACTCAAGGTATCATTTTTATTTAAAAAGAGAGACACTTGATCATTTTTATTTCCATGAATAAGTTCAGGTGGAAACACTTCTGTGCTTTTAGGACCAGGTAGAGTAGCACTTCTGAACAATTTTTGTCTTTTGTAGGTTAGGGACACATTTGATTTAGAGATCAATGAGTGTTTTTATCTCCTTCCTGTTGTGATTTAAAACACTCTGACCAAAAGCAGCTGTGAGGTGGGGTGTATTTGGGTTATGCTTCCACTTCTAAATCACCGTCCTTCAGTGAGGAAAATCAATGCAAGCACTCAATTAGGAACTTGAAGCAGAAACCATGGAGGAAGCCTGATTGCTGGTTCATGCTCAGTCATCTCTTTTATGCAGTCATGCAGTCCTAGATTCAACTGCGTAGGGATAGTACCACCCACAGTGGGATGGGTTGTCCTATACCCGTTCACAATTAAGAAAACCCTCCACAAATGTACTGAGAGGTAAGGTTATGGGCATTTCCTCAATCAAGGATTTCTTCTCAGATAACTCCATGTCATGTCAAGTTGACAATTGAAAGTAACTGGCACAATGGGTCCTCCCATGCCTGATTTGCTCTTACTGAACAAATTTAAAGTTAACTTTGATCAAAACATAGGGAGTTTATGGCTTCTTGGCTTCTTATGGGACACATTTCTAAGTCTTTCTTGGTTCTAGTCCACAGCCTTCATTCTGATGCCTCATTACCTCATCTTTCCACTCTTTTTTCCCTTTCCTTTTATAACTTTATATTTCGTTTATAATCCTTTCCAGACTGAGATATAATTAAAAATACACTAATTCTAAGTGGATTGCCTGCTTTAGGATAAAATTGGCATCTGTTAGATAGACTAGATCAAGCTTAGATTAAAATGAGAAAGAAGAATTTTACCCTGTTTTGGGTGATATGATATGGCTTAGCAATTAGAAAAACTCAATAAAAGCAGAAAATAGAAGAAGGCATGTGCTGATTCTAAGCACTATCAGGTGGACAGAAGCAAAACAAAATTAAGAACTGGAAGCAATGCATGTTTGTGGGATAAAGATTTTCTAATTGTCTATTATAGATAAAAATCTTCAACTTTGTACCAGAGAGCTGCTCTTTGAGTCTAGTGTTCTTGAGTTTATGTGGAAGGGGCTACGTTTCTGAGGGGAAGGGGAAGGTTTCACTCATTCATAACAGCAGTATTACTTTAGAGATTCTTCTGTGTGTTTGTGTGTGTGTGTGTGTGTGTGTGTGTGTGTGTGTGTGTGTGTGCGTGTGGTGGTGGTGGCGGTTGCTCATATCCATGCTGGAATGAGCTAGACTTCTTTCTCTAAAAATAAACATTAGATTTTCAGTTCTGTTTTTCATCATGACCACTTCCTTTAACTCTAGTCTTTTTTAGGACATGTATCAATACTGATATTTTGGACAGTACATGTGTGGGCAGGGGTATCTTGGGTGAAATGAGAGTCAAGAATAAAAAGTGGTAAGAAATGAGAACTCTCTCCAAGCTTTTGGAAGTATACAGTACCTTTTTTGTTATCTGTAACCACCCTGTAAGGTTGATGGGGTTCTTCTGATTCAAATCTGTTTAAATGGCAAAATATGTGCATGTACCAAAACAAACCATAGCACCTCATAAATGAGTACAATTATGCTCTGCATCAGCTAAAGCTTCAATTTAAGTGAAAACAAAACCGGGCGATGATTTTATTAACGTGGAATATAAACTAAAAATGACAGGCAATAATAAATTAAAATCTTGTATTCACATTCAATGGAGAAATATCTTTCCTCAAAAAGTGATATGAAAATGAATAAGGTTGTTTTATCAGATAATCTGCAATTATGTGACTATATGAGAAAGGAATATACACAAACAACATGGTCAGGAGGGACCTGAGCCTGAGTGCCAAGAGGGTCATTGTATTTTGCTAGACTCTTCTGCTCTCAGTCTTTGTCACACTCTTATTGGGATCTGACAAAGGAGACACTTTCTAGAGACAGTGACACCAGTGGACCAGGCTTTGGGACCAGAGTGGGCACACGAGTTGGGTTGTTAATCCAATAAGAGCAGATCTATAAAATATCTTTACATACATCTGTCCAATTATGTATTTTGCAATACATTTTGGGGGAAGATACCAAACTCAATAGGCATTAAAAGCAGAAGTAGTTTTAGAAGTAGTCAATCAGTGCCAATGTAGGATTCTAGGTGCTGGTTAAAGGGGGAGAACAGGAACAAGCATAGTTCCAGCCCTGACCAGGGGAGGCTGTGACATTTAAATGAATAATGGGAGGGGGCTAACATATGCTGGGAAAGATGCATGTAACAGAGCAAAACCTAGTAGAAGTTGTAGGGGTGAGCACATCACTTACAATGATTATTACTGTGTATATTTGAAGTGGACTTTCCCATCCCTAGTCTCCCTTGTCTGAGGAAAACATATTTTGTTTTTAATATATGTTCTAATGGCTATAAATGCTCACAAGCAGAGTATCAGAATCTCTTAAAGTGTTTTTCTTAACACTTTTATAAGTTTATGCATGGTATTAATATTCTTTATTTTCAATTTATGATCTCTTGGGATTACATAAGACTTTGCAATTAATTTCTTTTTAACACATGAAATAATTGAGCAACCAATAGCCTTAGGTATTTCCTTTTAGCCAGTGACTAAATAGTCTTATTTATAAAATGTGCTCTGTGGGTGGCAGTAAAAAACGGAATCTGAGAAGGAAAGAGGGGTGGTTAACAGCCCTGAAAGATCATCGCCTTCCTTTGGTTTATAGTGAACTCAAGGGGAAAAGATGCCTCATCCCCCCGTCCTTTCCTCTTCTCAATGGCTGCTGCTTTCTTACCTTTTGAATAACCACAGACGGAAGGGAAGGAGTCATGCAGCTTATGGTTATATCCTGTGGAGATGAGAGTGGCGGAGACTGTGGTCACTTGGGGTAGTGGGGTAGTTCCAGGTGACCTCATGTCTCTCATATACCTGATGGCAGGAGGCTGTCTGGCCACTGAATATATTCAACAGGAAAAGCTCTTGTAGAGTATGTGAAAAGAAAGGTAGGTTTGAGTAATTAAGCTCTAGAAAAAGTTAAACTACATTAAAAGAGGTAAAGACACCCCTGTCCTCCAAAGCCTGTATTCTAGTCCTGGCTTACTTAGAGTATGGTGGGTGAATCAGAGAAGCTCCCTACCCACCCATCTCTCAAAGTCTTCATTTTATTTGGTGTATATAGTAGCAGGGTCTCCCAATGTCCCTCTTTGTCTCATTTTGGGTTGTAACAATGCCTTCCAGTGGTTGCTATCAATATCAGACAATAACCTACAAACGTTACATAAAACGTCTGTCTTCAAATACTTCTAGTTTCTAGTAAAAAATATCAAATTTTAAAAATATCATTGTATATTTTTTTCTGTCTGTGTCCAAAGTATTCTTACTTGTTAAGCATAGTAGGAAAAAGTATGCATAAATAAATAAAACCACTTGTGCCCTATTAAATCTATTGGTTTGCCCGGAACCTGTAGCAAGCCCAAGGTTATATGGCTGATGTGACTTAGAACCAAGTTTTTAAAGTTTCCATTTCTGAGCTCTTTCTGAAATGTTCACATCTGGGAAATTATTAATTATCATAAGAGTTACATTGTCTATTCCTAAGAGGCAGCTATTCAGATTCTCTGTTGCTTGTCTCTCACAGCAGGTCCGTCTGCGAAGTCTTAATGGAGAAAAGATCACTTCCTCCTCCTCCTCCTCCTCCTCCTCCTCCTCCTCCTCCTCCTCCTCGTATTCTTTACCCGTCTTCTTTTTTAATTTAGCATACCTGATTAGCAAAGAGAAATAAATGTTAGTGGTGGCCTTTTACAGACAGTTGGGTAATACTATTTCTTTAGTGATGTGAAAATCCACGGACAGGTTGCATAACACCTCTGATTTTCATGATTCCCCAAAATGGAATAAGAAAAATAACTTACTGACAGGAAGTGTGTGTCACAGATGCCCAAGAGTTCTGCCTTCCTGTGAAGCTATGTCCTGCTCACATCTCCGGTCAGGCTGCATGCCTCTGTCATTATCTGTAAGAGCATGTGGGTCAAAGCAGACCTAAGCGTGGCACCCCTCAATTGCTGCATCCCAAAACTCTGCATGGTTTCCTGCCACCTCTTCCCCATCCACATGGTTTTGAGACTATAATATATTACTTTCCCCCTATTTTTTGTTGGTTTCTCTCTCTCTCTCTCTCTCTCCTTTTTTTTTTTTTTTTTTTTGAGACAGGATTTCTCTGTGTAGCCCTGGCTGTCCTGGAACTCATTCTGTAGACCAGGCTAGCCTCATTCTGTAGACCAGGCTGGCCTCGAACTCAGAAATCCACCTGCCTCTGCCTCCCAAGTGCTGGGATTAAAGGTGTGCGCCACCACCGCCCGGCTTCCCCCTATCTTCTTAATTTTTCGGTTAGCACTAAAGTCATGGCCCATTATGACACAGTTGTACATATATGTTAATTACTTGGTTCTTTGTCTCTCTCCTCTATGGGCCACCTTGCTCATCATCTGTTTTGCTGCTTTCCTTTCTGTTTTTTAAAATTTTATTGATTTATTTAGTCTCCTGACCTGTATGATTCTAATCATCTCCTGAAGGATTGAGTTAAACACTCAGTAATTTATCTGGAACTGGGCAGGGCAGGGGCTGAACACCGGTCTTAAAGTAGAAGAGACAGATTAGAAGATCTGTGGAATCAGATACTATGTCTTCCAGAGCCAGATTGAAGGACTTCAAATCCTGTTCTCATTTGATAGCAGGGTGAACTTGGATAAAATTCTTACTTGCCGATCATTATTAGTCTACCTGGATGATGTTTTAACAGAGAAATCTGGACCAAAAGTGTTTTGAGTGAAGGGAGAAACCCCAGGGAAAGCTTTCTGATTTGGTGCCCAAAATACAGAAGGTAGTAGAGAGACAGGACAACTTGCTGCTGTCTCCTGTGCGGTAACCATGGTATATAAGTTATTAACTATAGGTAATAGGAGAATAATGCACATCTCTGAACTGTGTGTGTGTGTGTGTGTGTGTGCTCCCTGTGCTACAACCTTTGTGCTCCAGTAGAAGTTGGTTTGCTTTTTTCGTAAATGAATTCTGAGTGATTTCCAGTGTGTCTTCCAAGTCTACATGACTGTAATTCTGAGTCTATAGGAACCAGTAACTAGCTCCTGCATTTACATTATCTTCCTTGGGACTTTCTCTTTATAGTGTTGGGATTTCCCCTTGGATTAAAGAACGTCTGAGCATATTTTAGAAGTCACAAAGCCGGGAAGCTCCTTTGAGCTCAGTAGTTTTTACTGAAGGCTCTTGTTACCCCAGTAACAGTGGAGTTTTGAAATACAACGTCTGTAAAACCTAGTTTGTTGTTGACGTTCCACAGGCTGGGCACTAAGCAACTAGCTTTCCTTGCCATCATTTATTTGACACATCCTGCCAGCTAGGAAATATTCTTCTTTCACTGTCGGGAAGCCTGGGGTGTCAGAGATCTTAAGCAATGTGCCCAACGTCTCTTACCTGGTTGTAATGCCAGGACATTGGCTGGCTTTGTCAGCTCTGATGGGGCCTTCTATCCAGGCTGTCCCCACAAAAATGTTAAGTCTGCTATGATAAGGAAGGCAAACTGAGTGCCGTAGCAGATAAATAGCTAACTTGCTGAGTTTGACTGAGTCTTCTTTCCAGGGTCTCCTTTGGCAGCATGATCAGGCATTTAAGCTTGGATCAGGTAAATTGTTGCCCAATTTGCTCCAAGGGAATTTTTATGTGTATTTATGGTTGTGTCTCCAAAGCTTAGTTCAGGGCTGGAATGTAAATGGCATGCAGTCAACATGCATCGGATTGCTAACCTTCGAGATGCAAATTTACTCAATTTTTAAAATGCAGAAGTTGTTTATTATGACAAGCAAAAAGTTCTATCGCTTACCAGGTGTTCATAATTTAGGGGGGAGTGTGGATATGCATTTTAAGACCATGTGAAGGGATGTGTTCTTCCTCAAGATGATTACGTTGCTGTTCAAGCCTAAAATGAAGACAGAGTAATCATGAGATTGCCCTTGGCATGCCTTCACAGTGCCTGACTCCATTCTTAAATTACCTAATTTCTTAGATGATGGACAGATTCTTGTGTCTGTTAATCAAGTAATTGAATCCCTTTGCTTCTTTCTCTTATGTTTGTACTTGGTCAGTGTTAGGCAAACTTGTGACCAATAGCATGGCAGTATCTTTTTGTTTCTATGTGTTTCAGTCAGTCATCCATAGTCTAACTAGTAAAATACAGATCTATGAACAATTATGTATATAAGAAATATATTTCTAGGGCTCATTCCCTGTTTGTGTGGAGCTGGTGAGTTCAAAACCTTGGGCTACGCTGGCAAGTTGGAAGTCTCAGGGAGGAGTTGATTAAGAAGTCAGTCTCCAGAGAACCAAATAACCCTATTAAAAAATGGGGCATAGAGCTAAACAAAGAATTCTCTACTGATGAACACCAAATGGCTGAGAAACACGTAAAGAAATGTTCAACATCCTTAGTCATCAGGGAAATGCAAATCAAAACAACTCTGAGATTCCACCTCACACCAGTGAGATTGGCTAGGATAAAAGACTCAGGTGACAGCACATGCTGGAGAAGTGATGGAGAAATAGGAACACTCCTTCATTGCTGGTGGGATTGCAAGCTGGTACAACCACTCTGGAAATCAGTGTGGCGGTTTCTCTGGAAATTGGACATAGTTCTACCAGAGGACCCAGCTATACCACTCCTGGGCATATACCCACAAGATGCTCCATCATGTAATAAGGCCACATGTTCCACCATGTTCATAGCAGCCTTATTTATAATAGCCAGAAACTGGAAACAACCCAGATGTCCCTCAACAGAGGAATGGATACAGCAAGTGTGGTACATCTACACAATGGAGTACTACTCAGCTATTAAAAACAATGAATTTATGAAATTCTTAGGGAAATGGATGGATCTGGAGAGTAGCATCCTGAGTGAGGTAACCCAATCACAAAAGATCACACATGGTATGTATTCTCTGATAAGTGATTAATTAGCCCAGAAGTTTGGAATACAGGAAGAACGACCTACAAACCACAAGAAACTTAAGAAGAAGGAAGACCAAAAGGTGGACATTTCATTCCTTCTTAAAAAGGGGAATCAAACACCCACAGAAGGAGTGGCAAAAATTAACTATGGAGCAGAGACTGAAGGAAGGACAAGCATATAGCTA